>PVJO010005164.1:0-101396 GCA_004026905.1 Hystrix cristata
CAAGACAAGCACTCTAACCGCTGAGCTAAATCCCTGGGCCCCTCATGTCTTTTTTCAATCCCACAGTGGAGAGTGGTAGGAGGGACTTGTTGTGGAAGATTTTTTTTGTGTCACTCTTGAGGAAATTCCTGGCTTTTCAGACTCCATCCTTTCTCCCCCGCTCCCAGGGTTGGATGATCAAAGGAAGATGTGGTAGTCATTTCACACACCAGTTTTCCAAGCCTGATCCCTGGGTATGTCCAGGAGTAGCTAATGACAGAGAACCCTGTGGGGTCAGGTCCCCAGCACACAGAAGCCTATCCCCAGTGTCCCTCCCCTCTAATGGCACAGTTACTTGCACAGTCCTGCCTACCTGGAGACCCTGTGTCTGGCTAGGGACCTCTCTAGTCCCCTGCTGCTGACAACTGTGCACCTGGTGGGCTGACAGCCACTGTACAGAGTCCCTGGTGTCAGGACCCATCATCGTGGGCACCAGGAAAGACGCGAGCAGGGCACTGAGTGTGTCCTTTGGGCCTGACTAGGGGCGGGGACGGGGAGGAAACACGGGAGGGAGCACAGGAAAGCCAGCTTGCGGGGGTGGTTTGCTAACTAGAGTGCTTGAGCTCTGGCTGGCCAAGGCCTCAAATGCCCAACTCGGACTGTGAGTGGTGGTGATGCGCCTTGCAAAAAGCTTGAGTGTAACATCATCCTCTAAACTACATTGTCTTGTGGTCTTAGATAATAAAGAAGAAAGCTAACATGTGGGTCTGATACGTAGTTGATGAATGCTACAGTTGCAGTGGTTTATTGAGTTGTTTGTCCCTATATATGGGCGGGACTATATGCATGGTAATGGAATTTATCTCTGGCATTCAGGTTCAGTGTCACTCAGGCTTTACTTGGTTACAGTGTAAAGTCACTAGCAAGTGTGCTGTCCCCTGCTGTCAGCTCCTGAGATGTGGACGGGGCAGCAGCCACAACACCCAGTCCTGTCTCGCTGTGTGGCTGGGGCCAATCCCAGCACCGGCCGCAGCCCTGCAGTGGGTGGCTTAGGGAACTGGGCCGTCCTGCGGTGGTTTGAGAGGGCTCACCTCCACTTTTCTCCTCCAGCGAGGACACCGAAACTGTCTCCAACAGCAGTGAGGGCCGGGCCTCCCCCCACGGTGTCTTGGAGACCATCTTTGTTCGGAAAGTGGGGGCTTTTGTCAACAAGCCCATCAGCCAGGTGACTCTTCCTTCCCTGCCAAGGCCTTGGGACGGGTTCCGTGGCACTGGCAGCACTGTGTGCTGCATTACAAGGCTGAAGCCTCTGTCTCCCCATGTCATTGCCTCATCCTTGAAGCCGGAAGCACCCCGGCAGGCCTGGCTCTGTGCACTCTGTGGGCGTCTGTGGCAGGGAAAGGCAGGGGACAGCGCGGGCAGCTGGGCATGTGTGGCAGGCTGGGGGAGGGGTGGGCACGAATGTCTCTCTCCCTGGGCTCTGTAGGTGACTCTGACGAGCTTGGACATACCCTTTGCCATGTTTGCTCCCAAGAACTTGGAGCTGGAAGATACCGACCCTATGGTGAGTGCACCAGTAACTGCCAGTTTCTCTTAGATGGCACAGTCACCATCCCCATCCTGGGCCACAGTCACTAAGCCCCCCAGCCAGGCTGGAAGCCATTGTGGCCAGCATCAGGCTCCTTACAGAATCCTCAGATGCGAGCAGGGCCAGGCCCCCAGTTCACCCCTGTCCTGACCGTGCCTCTTCTGCACCAGGTGAACCCCCCAGAGTCCCCAGAGGCCGTATCTCCACTCCATGGCAGCCTGCACTCCGAGGGCTCCAGTGGGGGCAGCAGCGGGAACCCCCACGACGACTTTGTCATGATCGACTTCGTAAGTTGACTGTGCTGGCCCAGGTTTCTGCTGGGCCTGTGCAGGAGTGAGTTCCCTCTCAGGTTGGGATCGGCAGCGTGAGAGAGGATGTATACGGGGGACCCTGCCCTGTCCCTGTCGGGGAGACTTTAGGGGCCTTGGAACAGTAAGGCATTTCATGCCCTGTCTGGTTGAAATTCATAATGAAATTCAGCTCCAAATGGAGATACTCCAGTGGTTTCCACTTGGGTCCTGTTCGTACCTGGGTGGGTGGTCTTTTGCTGGCATTTGAATAAGGAGACAGAAAGCTCGCTGGGGAAGGAACAGCATCACCAGGATTAGAGGTCAGCAGTCCAGAAGAGCAAGGTGTAAGAGCCCAGAACCATCTTTTCTTGGATAATCCCCGGAAGAAAACAGACTTGTTTGCAGTTTATCTTAGATTTTCTTTTGTACTCCGAGGCAAGGTAAACTGAGTCTGTCTTGTTTTTGAAGAAACCGGCTTTTTCTAAAGACGACATCCTTCCAATGGACTTGGGGACCTTCTACCGTGAGTTTCAGAACCCCCCTCAGCTGAGCAGCCTCTCCATCGATATTGGTGCCCAGTCCATGGCGGAAGACCTGGTACGGAATCCCCTTCCCCACTGCAGCCTGTCTTCCCCCATCCTCCCATCCCCGTTTGATGGTCACTTCTGTCACAGGCCAGGCATTCCTGTTGCTCCTGCCCACCCTTAAACCTCCCTACGGCCCTGTCACAGGAAAGAGACATTCGAGACAGATCGTTGTCTTCTTTTGGTCACACTTGAGATTCTCATGGTGCTGAGCAGTTATCTTGAGTCTGTTCACGCCAAGTTCCCTTTCTTTGCATGTTCTTGGCATGACTCCTGTTGGGTGCTGAGCTGCTTCCACGGCCCTGGCATCCGGCTCTGTGGCCTGCCAGGCGGGTGCCTGTGGCACAGGACGGAGGCGCTTAGTCCTGAGGGTCTGTTCCTGCTCTTCGCCCTGAGCTTCATCTCTTCTGGCAGCTCTTGCTCCTGGCCAGATGTTCTGCTGGCGGCTGTAATTACCACATCTCTGCTCGGGGCTTTTCCTCTCCTGCCTGCGAAGGGCAGATGAGCAGCCTGTGTAAGCCAGACAGGATGCCCCGAGCTCTGGGATATCACGGTCCCCACATGAAGGGGTGTCTCATCTCTGTGAATGTGGAAGCCTGGGAACGGCTACCCTGGGTTTGCTTAAACAGTGGTAGAGGCATAGT
The DNA here is from genome assembly GCA_004026905.1 of Hystrix cristata. Lineage (NCBI taxonomy): Eukaryota > Metazoa > Chordata > Mammalia > Rodentia > Hystricidae > Hystrix > Hystrix cristata. The sequence goes on from PVJO010005164.1 coordinate 3,086, forward strand.
AAAAAATCCACTTAATAATATGAGTTGGGGCTGCCTAAGCACTGGGCATTTTTCTTTCCTTTTTTTGGCTGGGCTGGGCTGGAACACAAGGCCCAGTGCCTGCTAGGCTACCATGAGCCACACCTCAGCATTTGTCAAGCATTTTTCTAAGTGCTTTAATGTGAATCTTCAGTCATCCTGCAAGGGAGGTTTTCTTATCTGGACTTAGAGAACAGAAAGCCAGTCTGTGCTGGAGTAACTTGCCTGTGGTCACACACAGCTGGTGAACCAAAGTATGCTCCCTGAGGGTTTGGTTCCCGTGTTTCACCCTCTGCGCTGACTGTCTGCCCGTCACTTGACAAGTACTTGGGGGAGAAAAGGGTCCTGTGTGCTCACAGCGCCTGCAGCCAGGATCAGCAAGTGCCCAGACCCGCCCTGGGCTCTGGGCCAATCTAGGTTTCAAGGCCAGAGAGTCTCCAAGTCCCTCATGTCACCCATTGTCCCTGCATCAACAGCCTTGCAGGTGGGTTGACTGCTCTTCTGTCTGTATGGATAACAGCTCAGGTCTCTGGTCCTTCCTCCCTCCCTCTGTGGCTCTCTGTTGCTGTCGCTCTCCACCCCCAGGCTGGTGTGAAGATGGAGGTGCCCAGGCCTCCTGAACCTGCTCAGGCAGCTCCGGATGGTGCTGTGGGGCTGTCCTGTTCCTCTTCTGGCAAGGTGTTCTGGTGCCAGAAAAGGTTGTGAGGGAACTTAGCTTATTCAGAGCTGTCCACTTCCGGTATCCGTCTGATGCGTGCCACAGATGCTGCATGTGCTAAGCCAGCTGTTCTTGACATGGTCTGGCTTCTGTGTCATTGAGCGTGTGTGACCCAAGTGTATTCCCCGGCCGTGTGCTAGTCAGATGGACATGTCCCTCCCCGTCCCAACGCTCCTGCAGCTGGCCTGCCTCGGTCCCTGCGGGCCAGGTTCGTGGCCTGAACAAGCGGTTCTCTCCGCCTCAACAGGACTCCTTACCTGAGAAGCTGGCTGTGCATGAAAAGAATGTTCGAGAATTTGACGCCTTTGTCGAAACCCTGCAGTAAAAGTAACCTCCAGTACCAGCAGCACCCCCTTTCTGAGGTCCCAGGCAGGTGGAAGCAGGACGATTCCCCGTGGTGACCCTCAGCTCCACACCTCCTGGAGACCCTGAGACCGCGGCTGGAAGGACCCTTTATAACAAGGGCCTTGGCAAGGCCCTCTGTGCACCCTGCCTGTCGCCGACTGTGTCCACTTCTGCCTCCTGCCTGCCCATCCTGGCCATCAACACTTGACATTCCCACTGGTGGCCCGGATGGTGCAGGCAGAAAGAGGAAGCAGGCAGTGCCTGGAGTAAGAGAGGATTCTGGGGCTCTCTGTATCTCCCCAGTTCAGGGGCCGGCTTCCTCTTGCTCTCTCTGCCCCCGTGCCTGTGTTCTTGGCAATATGATGGGCCTGCCTGCCCACGACGACAACTCCAGCGCCAGCTGTTCCCACCTGGACAGTTGTGCCCGCCCTTCCCAGGGACCTGTGCAGCCCTGGTGGCTGCCAGTACCTGGCTCCTCAGTTCTGAATCCTGTGTGCCCAGGGTTCTGTCATCCAGAGTCCCGGTGAAGGTTCTTCCTTCCCCTCCCTCCCTTTGCTGCTCCTTGGTTATAGGAATGGAAAATATTTATTACTTTCAGAGAAATCAGATATTTTATAGAGAAAGCCTCTAGAGGTGGCTATTTTTTCCTGGGGCAGAGGCCTCCTGCTCAAGAGAGTCCACAGAACCCAGGCTGCTGCTCCCAGGGTCTTCCTGCCCCTACACACAGGGTAGGAGCCAGGAATGGGGCCAGCCAAGAGCAGAGCGACTCCGGGTCCGGGTCACCACATCCGGGATGACCATGGGTTTCCCCGTGCACTCCTGGCGAGCGCTCAGTCTCAGCTCCTGAACAGCAACTGTCAGTTGAGGCAGCCCAGGAAGTCTTGGGTGCTAATGTCAGGACCCCCCAGTCATGCCACCTACAGACCCAGGGTGGGTGTGCCCCTGTGGCTCAGGCGCCTTCAGGTCCTCCTGCTGTTTGGGCCTGGCCGCCACCTCCTGGCATGCAGGGTGTGCTGCTGCCCTGGGCCGGTCCTCTGTTGAGAAATCAAAGCTGGGCAGGCAACTGCCGGCACCCTTCAGACACTGTCACCTGAGTAGGTGTGTGCCTCACCCTCTGCTCTCCCAGCCTCCTGCCCAGCTGCTGTCTGGCAGCAGCCGTCCTTCAGTGAAGCGGGTGGCCCATGATGGCTTGTTAGTACACGGCATGTGACACTCTTCCCACCCACGAAGCTGACCTCTGAGGCAGAGTGGCCTCTGAGGGAGGGGAGCCCTGCCTGTGCCTGCTTCTGTCCCCACAGGAAAGTCCCCTTGGTGGTTGGCCAGCCGGCCCTCCTGCCTCAGCCAGGGCGCATCCCCAGCCTGGTCCGGGGGAACCTGGTGAGTTAGGGATGTCCTCATCTCAGCTGCTGCCCTCTGCCTGAGCCTTGCATGAAAAGGCTGGTCCCTGCGGTCTGTGACAGTCCTCTGCCACCCTGACTGTGGCCCCTGCAGGACCCAGGCTTTCTCCAGGTCCCCATCCAGGAAAAGGCCGGGGAGGCTGAGCTGGGCCAGGAGGAGCAAAGCAACGTCAAGGCTGGCCCTTGCCCTCGACCACACATGACAGGGATGAGCCCTAGACCAACTCCCACAGCGCCCACCCAGGCTGAGACGGTCATCTCTCTCCAGGTGGCACAGTCCCTCCTCCTCCTCCAGCCTCCTTGGGAAGTAACTGAGCTGTACTTCAAAATGTATTCACAGATTTCCAATAAAGCTTTTTCTGTACTTTAAGGTTTCCTGTCCCAGAAGTTGTCTGGACTCCCAGCCCAATCCCAGGTCACCACCAGACTCCATGGAAAGGGCAGGCTGGGCTGGGGAGGGCTTCTCAGGCAATGTTGTTGGTCAGGAAGCTTCCTGGGGCCTTGTTCTCCTGTGTGTTCCCTGCCACAGAGTTGTGTATTTGAGTATTTAGTGATAGAAATAATTTTTTTTATACTGGGGATTGAACCCAGGGCCTCCACACTGAGCTACATCCCTGACCCGTTTTGTTTTTTGTTGCTGTTTCCTTTTGTTATGGGTTACCCCTAATTCTCTAGGTATCCTAGGCAGGGCTGAAACTTGGTATTCTCCTGCCTCAGCCTCTCAGAGTGCCAGGACTACAGGCAGAACACAACCATGTCTGGCTTGTCCTCAGTTCTTTCTCATTACAACTGGCCTGAGGAGATAGTGACCTGCCACAGTTCCAGAAGCTGTGGCTGGGCAAACCAAGGGACGGAGTGACTGTGCTTGCTGCCCCTGTCTGACCAACTCCAGAGAGGAACCAGCAAGAGCCCAGCAGAGGTCAGTGCAGGCTCTGGCTGCTGGACTTGGATGGACCCTAGCCAACTCTGTGTGTGCGTGTGTGTGTGTGTGTGTGCGCGCGCACAAAGGCAGAGCCTACAGTCCAGAGGCAGAGGATGCTCTGGAATCAAAGGGACATCGCTGTCAGGGCTTCCCTGCCCCCGTCCCCATTAGGCTCCAGGACCAAAAAAAAAAAGCCTAAATTCAGCCTGGTGCGGACCAGAACAGGGCCCACCTGCTCGGGCTGGGAAGTGCTGGGAGGTATGCTTGTTATAAACTGCCGGAGACCTTGCCCACGACAGCAGACCTTACAGCCAGCTGGTACAGTTGCCCATTCGCTGGTTAGAAACGGTGGCAAGACTGCCTGGTGGTCGCCACCAAGCTGTGCTTAGCTGCTCCTGATATTTCCCTGTGCTCCACCTGAGACCTGCTGTCGCTACGCCTTGGTAAACTGGCATCGAACAGTCACCAGGGCCCTGCCAGAGTTCTGCCTGGGTAAACAGCTCCCCACTCGTGCCCCCGCGGGCTGCTGCCTCCATGCTGTCACCAGCTCAGAGCAGCCAAGGCCTCCTGCCCTGAGTACTGTGGAGGCAACGGGTGGCCAGTGTTTACCCTTCTGACAGCTCCCACTGGACTGCCCCAGCAGAGCAAGGAGGAGGAGGAGAAAACAGGGCAGCCGGGCTACTGTAGCCTCCTGGCTGTGTCCGGGAGCACACAGCACACACCTGCACTAACACAGCACACACCTGATTTGCATTTGACCTTGAGAACCATGCCAGGTGAAATCCTTTCCTCCCTCTCCCAGGGAGGAACCATTGAAAGACACTTGTAAAATACACATAAATTTACCATCTTTTCCTTTTCTTGTGATGCTGGGGATGGAACCTTGCACCTTAGAACATGCTAGGCAAGGGCTGCACACCATGGCTTTTTTTTTTTTTTTTTCTTTAGCAGAAACATGCCTTCAAAAAAAAGCAGCGCAGGGTGGGGCGCTACAAAGCAACATGGTTGAAATAAAAGGTCAGCAAAAGAAAGCTTGTCAGATTGCCTCCCGACCAGAAGATCAAACAAAAAAGGAAACAGGCAATACAGGCACGACATTCCCCTCTACGAGTGTGTGTGAAGGGGAATCAGGCCAGGCCCTCCCAGTGAAACTCGTCCTCTAAGTCTTAGGAACAGCTGCTGGCACTGATTGCTCTTTAACTGGCAGTTAAGAGTCCCGTGATTAATAGCCATGTATTTCCTAGATACAGATTTCATAAAAAGACCCATTTTACAGCATTTCACAAATTCACAATTTGGTTAGTATCAAAAGACCACTAGGGAGAGAGCTAATACTACTTTTCAGCTGCAGTTCCAAACTAGCAGAGTCGCCAACACGAGTTTAATGGAAGCTGAAAATATGTACCTTTTTTTTTTTCTTGAAAGCTAGGGTTCCAGCCTTCCTATAGCCCACCCTCATGGGGCCAGCCTAGAGAGTTGGTTCCAGTTAATCTGTGGCCAACAACCCTAGGGCTGGTCACTTACGGTATTCAGACGTCTTCTGTTACGTTCCCAGCTGACACACCAGTTAATGTTACTTCTGGAGGCGGACTGTGAGCTCCTGCCCTGCTGGAAAACACAGCTCCCAGCAGTCGTAAACTCAGCTACAGGAAAGAATTAAAGAAGCCAAGTTTAAACTAAGAGAAGAGGATTTATTTGAAGATGGTCAAAAAGGGGGAAAAGAGAGGATAGATAGCTACTTGATGAGTAGGGAGCATTCTAAGGCTAAATATTCCTTTTTTTGTTTTTTCAATTTCTTTTCTTGTTGTTCAATCCACCTCGAGTGCTGGGGATCGAACTCAGGGCTTTGTGCTTGCTAGGCAAGCACTATACCACTGAGCTAAATCGCCAGACCCTTTTGTTTTGTTTTTGAGGTAGAGTCTTGCTATGTAGCCCAGGCTGACCTCAAACTCAGGATTCCCCCACTCAGCCTCCCAAATACTGGGATTATAGGCGTGTGTCACAATGCCTGGCTTGTATTTACCACGTTAGCCCTTAAAGCAAAGCAAAATGTGCTCAATAGAGGAAAGGAAAATCAGATTTTTCATAGCCTCCCTGTGAGTAGGTGGCAGGTGGAGGCAGCCTTGCCCCCCAGGCTGTGGGGCAGGAAGGCTGGACAGGAAGAGGTCAGGAGAGGACAGTGCCAGTCTCAGCTGCCACCTGAGATTGGGACCCTCACTTGCTTCCCTCACTCATTCTGGCTAGCACTTTGCACTGTTGTACGTATTGTCAGTATTATGTCTGATCCTCAGGGTGGGGCCAGTCCCATGACTCTCACTGGCTAGGGCTACCAAGTGATGACTCAAGGCTTGGTGTGACGCCAAAGCTCGTGCTGGTGCCTGCCCCAGTCCACTCTAGTCTTCCCTCATGCCTCCCTTAGAAAAGCCTAAGTTCCCTCCACGCATCTGGTGCCTTCAGCTGGAGGCAGGAGAGGCCCTCTCCTGGACATGCTGCCTGGTGAGCAGCTGGAACGCACAGGTGCAGAAGTGTGGAAGGCGACAGTCGCTACTCCAAGCCTAGAAGAGGGTCAGCCATCTGCCCACTACCCCGGTCACAAATGAGCAGGAGGAAGGGGACAGATGGACTCTTCTCAACCACATGGCACTTCTCACTCAGTTCTAAACCTGGAGTCCTCACTTCTGGAACAGCCAGACAGGGCAGTTTTCCATCTCCATTTTTATTGAAATACAAAAAGTGCAAATGGTGAAATACACGATTGGTGCCAAGGAAGTCATTAGGTGTAGGTGTGAATACTCGATTCACAGTATCAGTGCCCCCGGGGACACTCCAGCGGGGCAGGAGACAGGAGAAAAATCTCAAAGGCTCCCCAGGAAATGGGGCTGTGAGCAACACTCAATACACAAAGGCGGCAGGGAGCCGAAAGGCCTAGGCCCGAGACGGACCCACAGGGAACCAGGCTACCAGTTGGATCCCCACAGTACAGATGCCCTTGATGGGTGGGCACAGGGTCACTGCAGTGCTGCCCTGCTCCCAGGGGACAAGGCTGCAGGGAGCGGTCTCCAGCATGAACCGAGGACTATCAACCATCAGAGCCCAGGCTTTCTGAAAGACAGCTGCAGGCGCCAGCCAGAGCCTTTAGGGGACACTGCTAGGCTCCCCTGCAGGGCTAGCCTATTAGCAAAATATCTGTGCCTCTTGTGGGCACCTGAGCCCCAGCACCGGCCTCTCCCAGAGGCCTCTTGCTGGAGGAGGAACCACCATGGGCAGGGGAGTGTGGCTATTTCCAGTGGACACTGGAACCTGGGTCCTGCATCCAAGCTGCCAGTCCTGGCAGAACCAGGGGGTTAGGATCCCCAGGGACAGTGCCACTTGGGAAAGGTGGACCCAGAAGGCTGAAACAAGAAGCAGACTCCAGCCTGGCATTCCTCTGCTGCAAGAGACCCTGGGCTGAGCCATGAGCAAGAGGAGAGGCACAGGGGCTACAACCACACCATGATGTGGTGGGACGTCTACAGGGCAGAGCAACTGGACCCAGACAGGGAGGCACCTGGGCATGGCCAGGCCACACCTCAGAGTCTGGCTGTTCACTCCCCTGTTGTCGGAGAGGGAGGGCCATCATGGTACCAGCCCCAGGCCCAGCTCACCCGACAGGGATTTGGTCACCCACTGTTGCCAGGGAAACAGAGCAGAAAAAAGCAGGAAAGGGGTTACTGGGGTTCAGTCCTTCTCCAGCTGGAAGAGCCAAGCCCCACAGGAGCCCGGCATCCAGAGAGGCAGTGAAAAGTATAAGGCGAAGGCCAACGTCTCAGGGACAGTGAGGCCTCCAGGCGGCGGAGGGCTGGGCAGAGCAGGACAGCAACCACCCCACTGCCTGGCCCAGCTTCTGCCCCTGGGGCTTTGCAGCCCACCCTGGGCAGCAGCCCTGGCTCCCCTGGTGCGGAAGCCAAGAGGAAGAGTCCCACAGGACTGCCGGAGAAGGGCCGGTGGGCAGGGCTGGGCTCAGAGCGCCCTGGAGTCGGGGCTGGGGAACAGCTCCCCTTGATGATCCAGGAGGAACTTGGTGAAGGTGTTGATGGGGTTAATGGCCTTGAGGGTGATGGCGGCATCCTTGGCCCACAGCAAGTTAGGGCCAAAGACGACAGCCAGGTTGGTGTTGGTCATCTTGTTCTGGTCACAGTGGGCAGAAACCTGGGGAGGAAGTTGGGGGCTGCAGCAGGAAGGCAGAACTGCGCCTCCCCAACCCTGTCCCCCAGGCGAGCTGTGGACGAGGCCTCACCTGTACCAGGAAAGCAGTCAGGAAGCAAAGCACCTGGTAGTTCTCCTCAGGCAGCGTCTGGAGCACCCGCTGCGTCGCCTCCACCCTCTGGCTCTCATCGATGTCTGCAAGGAACGGGGCCCAGGTCACAGGGGCAGCAGGAAGAGGACCCGGGCCAAGCAGGGTGGCATGGCTGGGAGAACAGCCACTCACTGAGGAAGCCCACCACGTGGGGGTACAAGTCAAAGGTCAGCAGAGGCTCAGGCAGCTCCCGAAGGAAGGTCTTCAGGATGACGGCCGGCAGGTGCAGCTCGTTGTACTGGTCAAAGTCCACAGCTAGCCCTGGGTGGGAGCGGACAGTCTGAACGGCCCAGCCACAGCTCCAGCCCCTGTGCTACCCTCCTCGCTCCTCCTCTGGGACCTGGGACACAGTCCTCCTTTGGGACCTGCACTCGCTGCCCCTCGCCTCTGGGTGCACCTGCACCTGGGGCCCGAGCCTGGCAGACACAGGGCAGGTTATGATAACGGCAGCAGTGAGTACTGCATCGTGATACCACGTGGCATGGAAACCCGACAGAAGAAATCTGGGACCTGGTGATGGGGCAGCAGAAGGTAGAGAAGCCCCGAGGGTCACATATGCCCTGCACTCCCACAGGGCCTGTGCCGCCACCGCTCACCCATGTTGTACTTGTGCTGCACCTCACGCACCACCTGGGTGTTGGCCGACCTCCGGAAGATACCCTCGGTGGTGAGAGCTGTGGACAGGGGGCAGGTGAGTCTCGGGCTCTAGCCCCACAGCATCCCCAGGCAGCTGGGTAACCACAGTGCGGCCTGGGCCCACACTCACCATGGGCCTGCAGGTAGGCGATGGTGTCCCTGAGCACGATGGGAATGGGCTCCTGCTCCGGGCTCCTCTCCTGCAGGCTGGGGACCAGGGCCATGAGCGGGCTGCAGCAGCCTGGCACCCGCACCCGGGCCACCCGCCTCGCATACTCACTGCTGCAGCGAGACCCCAAACTGCTGGTTGGGCAGGGGGGGCCTCGGAGGCATGGGCTTGGGGGCTGTGGCGGGGCTCTTCTGCGTGGACTTGAGGAAGTCGTCGTACCTAGGGCAGACAGACAAGCATCAGGGCCCACGTCTGGCCCTGCAAGCTCACAGTTGACTTTATCCAGCCTTTGCCACGCAGTTTTACACAGGTTATTTCATTAACCTCAGCATGACCCTACTTCACCCGCTCCACAAGAAAACAAACACCATGGCAACCCAGTCCCTGGGGCTGGGCTGTAGCTCAGCAGCAGAGTGCCCACCTTGTGTGAGCACAGGCCCTGGGTTCAAGCCCCACTACTGCAAAAAACAAAAAGGGAAGGATGGGGATTTAGCCCAAATGGTTGGAGTGCTTGCCTAGCAAGTGTAAGGTCCTGAGTTTGATCGCCAGCACCAAAAAAAAAAAAAAAAAAAAAGAAAGAAAAGAAAAAACAACAAAGAGATTCAGTCACACGGCAGTGAAAGAAATGAGGTTTGATTTTGCTGCTTGACCTATTTGCTATCCTGCAATCCCAGCACTCAGGAGGCTGAGACAGGAGAATCACTAGAAGTTTGAGGCCATCCTGAACTACACAGCGACATCCTGTCTCAAAAACAAAACAAAACCCCCAAAAAGCAAACCGAATGAATGAATGAGGACACTCACTTCCTCCAGGCACCCTGGGCTCTCCTGGCTTCCCCTCCCAGCAGCTCACCCTGCCCCCACACGGCATACCCCCCTCACTTGAGCACTTGGCGGGGAATTCCCAGCTGCTCCAGCTTCACATGCTCACTGAGCTCGCTCAGGTAGTTCACGTAGAAGATCTTTCGCCCAAATTTGAAACTATGCAGGAGAGAAGGGCCTGTGTCGGGTAGGTGGCAGGGTGGGGCCCCTGCTCCAGCCCCAGGGGACACCACTTGCCCACCCAGCCCGCTCACCTAATGAGGGGCTTGAAGAGGATGAGCAGGGTTTTGATGAACACGGTGGGGTGCACGATGTACAGGGCCTTGATGTTCTTCTTGTACCTGTGGGGCAATGCGGGGAGCTTGAGAGCAGAAGGGAGGGCAGACTCGGCTGCTGTGTCTTTTTTTTTTCAGACAGGGTCTCACTATGTTGTTCAGGCTGGCCTTGAACTCACTATGTAGCCCAGGCTGGCCTCGAACTCACAGAGATCCTCCTGCCTCAGCCTCCCGAGTGCCAGGATCACTGGCGCACACCACCACACCTGGCTTAGAGCTGGTCCTGGCACAGGCAGGAGACAAGGCCGCTGCTGCCCCATTCTCCGAGCGGCTAAGCAAGGTGAATGGTCACAGAGCAAATCCAAGAGGAGCCAGGACTGAAACCCGGGTCCTTCACACTTCAGATTCTTTTCTGCACCCAGGAGAGGTGCAGCCCAAGCAGGGCGCGCCCGCTGCCCCAGGCTCCACCCACTTGCGGTCGAACTCCCGGTAGGCGTCGCGCAGCCAGCTGAGCGAGGGCTTGTTGTCACTGGTCAGGCCGTGGTGCAGGTAGAGCAGCGTGTAGTCGCTCTCCACATACTGGTCCAACGTGTGCTTCAGGTACCTGCGGGGGAGGGGCGCTCAGGCCTGCGCGCGGGGCGGCCGGGGAGGAGTCAGTCTCCTGCTGTCCGTGCTGCCTGCCGACTCAGTCACCGGCCCCTGTAGGGGGTGCCGCGTGGTGGTTGGAACGGTGATAGTAACAGCTCTCTTGCTTTTGGAGTCCGGGTTTTGCCAAGTCTCTAAATTGCCCGGGTGGGGCTTGAACTTGCGATCCTCCTGCCTCAAGCCCCCAGAATTCAGGGATCACAGGCATGCACCACCGCCAGGCTAACAGCTCCATTTTTTGTTCTGTTCTATTTTTGTTTTTGGTGCTGGGACTCGAACCCACGGCCTTGTGCCAGCTAAGCAAGCTCTTTACCACTTGAGCTAAATCCCGACAGCTCCCATTTTGAACACTACAAGTCAGGAATCTGGATTCTCACTCAGGCCCTCCCTAACCACAGTAAAAAGGGAATGAAGGCATTTGCCCCCAGGAATGCACCGAGTCAGTAATGACAGGAAGTCATCCATATCCTTACTGCCTCCGCTGTCTCCTTCCCATCCCTCTCCCACGAGGGCAGTGAGCAGAGGTCGGGCACTCATCCGCTGTCACACAGCACCCGTGGGAGCCTGCACTCCTGACCTTGGACAACAGACTTTCACAGCGGACTCTGGCGCAGGCTGTAAACGATGTGCATGCGAGATGCAATCAGGGTGGCCCAAAGGTCACCTGCTCCAGGCACTAGGCTTTTAGTGGCCCAAAGAGACACACTGCGGGTTCCTCCTGCTCACAACATAGCATCCACCACCCCAACACGACACACTGACATGTGAGGCTGAGAACATGGAAAAGCCCGGAGGGAAGAGGGCTTGAAGGGAGGGGAGGGGATTGGAGAAGAAAGAAGAACCAAGATATATTATGTACAGGTACAAATTCCCTATGATGAGTGTGATTATATGTATATCTAAATTGTACCAATAAAATTTAAAAAAAAAGGGGCCAGGGGAAACCAGGCATTGTGAGGCACGCCTGTAATTCCAGCACTGGAGGCGGAGGCAGGAGGATCACTGCAAGTTCAAGGTCAGCCTGGGCTACATAGTGAACTATGAAAATAGCAAATTGCTTTTGCAAATAAGAAAGAGATCTAGAGGGAGGGGAAGGAATAAAAAGAATTAAGGTATGTTAAGTACACATTCTTCCTCTCTAAAATGAATGTAAGCATTGTCTACTATAAACATGTACCAATAAAAAATTTTAATCTAAAACAAAAACACAGGCTTGGTGGCACATTCCTTGTAATCCTAGCACTTGGGAAGTTGAGCCAGGAGGATCACCCTATTTTTGATGTCAGCCTGGATTACACAGTGAGATTTTGTCTCAAAAAATAAATCAGGGGTTGGAGATTTAGCTCAAGTGGTAGAGTGCTTGCCTAGCAAGCTCAAGGCTCTGAGTTTGATCCCCAGCACCCAAAAAATAAAAAATAAAAACAAAACAAGAAAAACTGTATAATGACAATGGATACCCCGGGTTGGGAACTTAGCTCAGTAATTAGAGTGCTTGCCTGCCAAGCACAAGGCCCTGAGTTCACCAGCACCAAAAAAACAAAAAAGGAAATGGACACCTCATCCACTAATAAATGTTGTAACTCTTTGCAGGTATTACAGTGATGATTATCAGAATTTACAAAATGTTCATACTCTTTTAGCCTATAAAGATTTGCCCAGGAATTTATACTAAGGAAATAACCAACCAAGAGGTGGTGGGAAGGACAGAGGAAAAGAGAGAAGTACAAAGAATCAAGATGTGTTACATACGTGCACCAACTCCCCATGAGGAATGTCATCATTACGTACTGCAAACATTTAGAATTTTTTAAATTGCTGGTTATGGTAGCACACGCCTGTAATCCCAGTGCTCAGGAGGCTGAGGCAAGAGGATCACTGCAAGTTGGAGGCTAGCTGGGCTACATACTGAGTTCAAGGCTAGCCTTAACCACAAAGTAAGAACCTGTCTCAAAAAAAAATTTTTTTTCTTTAATTAAACAAAGGAGGGGCTGGGGATTTAGCTCAGTGCTTAGAGTGGTTGGCTCGAAAGCATGAGGCCCTGAGTTTAATCCCCAGCACCAAAAACAAAAACAAAACAAAGGAAATAACCAGAGATGAACAGAATAGAAGCATTTTGGTAGGAGGCTGTTCAACCTAAACTTTCATGACTTTCATGATGTTTCAAACACCAGATGGTAGGAGTTGGGGACTTAGTCCAGTGGTAGAGGGCTTGCCTAAAGCGCAAGGCCCTGAGTTTGATTCCCAGAACCCCCCAAAAATAAAACAAACTGGGCGGCAAGCTAACTGCCCAACATCTGGGGACTGGTTAGAGATCGTGGGGCACCTAGATGCAGAACCGCTCACAGGACACCGCTGCTGAAAGAACAGTATCCACCTCAAGACAGAGTCGGGTGTGTGTGTGTGTGTGTGTGTGTGTGTGTGTGTGTGTGTGTGTACGTGTGTGTGTGTGTGTGCGTGCCCACGCACCTGCATGTGTGCATGAAGCAGGGCAGGGCAGGGACAGAGAGCACCAAGCCCGGCAGGGAGGAGACCCGCAGCAGCAATGAGGAAGCCCAGTGGTTTCCCCCACCGCAAGTGGCCACCTGCTATTGGGTGCTTCCCCGCCCCTTCCCCCAACTTCCGCCCACCGGAGGAGCTGCTGTCTGGCTAGGAGTCTGTCCCCTGGCTCCGCAGACACCTAGACAGAGCCCGTGAAGGGCAAAGACTTGGGTGAGGTCTTCAGCTCTGTGTGAGCAGCAGGAGGAAAGAAGGGAGGAGCTGGAGAAAGATCTCCCAGCCCCAGTCACCTCCGCACTCTGGAGGCTGAGGCGGGAGGACCGCTGTGGGTCTGAGGCCAGCCTGGGCTACATAGTGAGACCCTATTCTCAAAAAACAACCCACAGCACTCAGCCATGACCAGCTGAGACCCCAACTTGGGTGTCAGCACTTCTGCTGCCCCTGAGCCCACCCCAGCCTTACACACACACAACCATTCGGAGGCTCAAGGAGCTGCTGCTGCAGGCAGCGTGGAGATGTTAAATTTCAGTTGAAGTAGGAGAGAAGAAAGAAAATATAGGTAGAAAGGCGACAAGGACATCATAACTAAAAATTGTACTTTTTATTTTTTGACAGTCTTGCTGTGTAATTCAGGCTGGCCTTGAACCCACAACATAGTCCAGGCTGGCTTCAAACTGGCAGTGATCCTCCTTCCTTAACCTCCCAGGTGCTGGGACTACAGGCATGCACCACCACACCTGGCTTAAAAATTGTCCTTTCAAAATGACTGCAACTTTTTTTTTTTTTTTTTTAATGACTGCAACTTTTAAGAACACATGGTGTTCCTTTGGTTCAAATTAGGCTCCTTCCTTACCGGATCCATCACGCCGAAAATCCCTCAGGAAAACTTGGAGTCCACAAACTAGATTAATTGCGAAAGTAAAGAGCAGGAATCTGATTCTAAAATAAAGGAGCAGGTTGAAAGAATCCAAAGAATGTTTAAATTACCTAGCCAGTGTGGTGCTGCATGCCTGTAACCCAGCACTTGGGAGGTTGAGGCAGGAGGATCACTGCAAATTCAAGGCCAGCCTGAATTACACAGTGAGTTCAAGACCAGACTAAACTACATAGTGAGACCCTATCTCGAAAAAAACAAACAAAAACACAACCAAAATAAATAAATAACCTAAAAAACAAAACAAAAAACCCTGTGCCCATACCTGTAGAATGGGCTGGTGCCCTTTTGGGGGTAGCCACCTTTTCCTGGGGTTTCCACCCCTAAAAGAAGCCTAACTGTTCCAGGAAATAATGCATCTCATTTCTCTGATCACCGCACTCATCAAACAATCTCTGCCTGCTTAGACTTTTCTGTGCCTCCTACTGACACATCCTGAAAATTTTTTTCTTCGATGGGAGTTGGCAAACCTGCAAACTTACTCTACAAGGGTGGGTTATGTTCCTTATTTCAGCTCTGGGGGCCCTCAGACCCAACCCAGTGACAGTGAGGGCTTTCAACTTGTCAGGAAAGAAAAAAGATAGCCAGGTGTGGTGGCATATGCCTGTGATCCTAGCACTCTTGGAGGCTGAGGCAGGAGGATCACAGTTCAAGCCCAGCCTAGTCATCTTAGCAACTTAGGAAGACCCTGTCTCAAAACTAAAAAACAAATAAAAAGGGCTGGGGAGGAGTTGGGGATTTAGCTCAAGTGGTAGAGCACTTGCCTGGCAAGCACAAGGCCCTGAGTTCAATCCCCAGCACCCCTCCTCCCAAAAAAGGGCTGGGGATGTGAAGGCCTTGGGTTCAATCCCCAGGACCACAAAAAATAAATAAAAAGGCGGTGACTCATGCATTGTGACAGCACGATGGGCCCTACCGAGCCGATGCCAGCTGAGTAAAGGACTATTACCAGAAGAGCGCAGCTACCAGTCTGTGCCCAGCCTTCGGACTTGTGTTAGGAAATGGCTCTGCTACTTATGCTTGGCCGGCACCAAATGTAGCACAAAATAGAGTAACAGGGCAGCGGGTGGAGTAAAAAGAATTCAGATGTGCTGTACAGGCACCATCTCCCCAGTAGAAATGCGATCATTTTATACTGCAAATGTCCATTAAAAAAAAAACAGAGTAACACTTCTTATCGACCATTATAAATATAAATGATAAATACACATCTGAAACACCATATAATTATAAAAATCTGGACAGTAATTTACTTTTCTTTCTTTCGTTTTTTTGTTTGTTTGTTTTTATTTTTGAGACAAAGTCTTACTATGTATCCCTGGCTGGCATAGAACTCTTGGCCATCCTCCTGCCTCAACCTCCAGAGTACTGGGATTACAGGCGTGTGCACCACACCTGGTTTGGTGTTATACTTTTCAAAGATTTTTACACGCAGGACCCTAGTCCATAAGGAAAGAAGGCTGGATTCTTACCCTTCCTGAGAGGCGAGAGGAGGCTCGGAGGCCTCTGCCAATGTCACACTGTTTCTAGGACGAGAGCAGCTGACTCCAGGTCCAGTGCTCACCCCAAAAACCGAACAGTCCCTCATGGGAAGAGGGGAGGAAGCAAGGGAGGTGGCCCAGCCAGCAGGGAGGGACAGCAGTGGGAGGACTCACCCCAGGAGCTTGCTGTGGTCCAGCTGGTGGCTGGGTGGCATGCGGCAGGCACTGAACACAATGATCTTCCGCCCGTACTTGTCGTCACCTAGTGTGGACAGAGATGGCAGCAGTGGGTGACGAACCCAAGGAAGGGCACAAGGGACTTCACATGCCACCCTGAGACCTGGGCCAGTGAGGACAGGGCCAGAAGAGCCCCACATATCTACCTCTGGGAAGCCGCCTGCCTCCAGGTTGGGCCGCTTAGGAAACAAGGGCTAAGCAAGGCGTGGTGGTGCGCATCTGCAATCTTGGCACTCTAGGAGACTGAGGTAGGAGGATCATCATGAGTTTGAGGCCAGCCTGGGCTACACAGTGAGTTCAAGGCTGCCTGAGCTATGTAACAAGACCCCATCTCAAAAAATAAAGAGCCAAGTGTATGGCACACATCTGTAATCCCAGCACTTTGGAGGCTGAGGCAGGAGGATCGCCGCAAGTTCCAGGCCAGCCAGGGGTACATAGTGAGTTCAAGGCCAGCCTGAACTACATATTGAGACCCTGTCCGGAAAAAAAAAAAAAGTTTAATCCCCAGCACCACCTTCCCCCTCAAAAAAAAACGAAAGAAAGGAAAAGAAAAAAAGAGAAAAAAAGGACTAGTTGCTTCCAGGTCCACTGAGCTGTGGTACAGAAAACAGCAACGCTTTTTCACAAGTCACAGGCCCCACGTAGCTGACCAGCTGACCGGGAGGAAGCATACCCTGCGGCTCTCCCTGGAATGCAATTCCGCTGGGCCATAAAAAGGAAGGAAATGATAGGTGATGTGCCTAGGGTGGGTGGGCACGGCAGCACTGAGCTACGTGACACCAGTCAGGTCCCCACTCCTCACTCCTCCGATCTCCACCCAAAGTGTGACCTAGCTGGGGCCTCCACAGATGCCTCAGGTCATATGTCTGGGGCCAGAGAGAGGCTCTGTCTCCCTACCTGCCCCAAGTCTATGCCCAAAACTCCTCTCCTCAGGTCCCCTCCCTGGACACACTCCGCAGGCCCTGGGCCTGGAAATGTCCCTTAGGACCTGCTCCCTCCCAGCTCCTGAGGTGCTGGGATCCCTCCAGGCCATCTGCCCACCCTGATTTCTCTTCCCAATGCCCAGCAGGCAGAGGATAAAGGGTCCAACTGGCAGACAGTGGGCACCACACGGGGTGCAGGGTCCACGTCGCTTGTGCATCCCGTCACTTGTGCACCCCGTCAGGGCAGAGAGGCTGCCTGCAGCCTGGGGGGTGGGGGGTGGGGGTGGGAAAGACTCTCCGGGCCCTGCCTAGCTGCAAGGCAGCACTCACTGGCCAGCAGCTCTGGGGACTTGGCGCAGGCAGAAGTCTGCAAGCTCCCGTGGCCCTGGATGTAGAGGCAGCAGTGGTTAATGAAGGAGGTGGGGCAAGCCCAGGGCCTGGGGTTCTCCCTTGTAGCTGGCCACAGGGGCACTCTGGGTCCTCAGCCAGGGCTCCACCAATGGGCTCACAGGCCTAACTCCATGATGGTGTACGAAAGATACTACAGACAAGCACACTGTTTTCTAGAAAGAAATTCACTCCCTGAAGCCAAGGATGGTGGCGCACACCTGTAATGCCAGCACTTGAAAGGCTGAGGCAGGAGGATCACCTCAAGTTTGTGGTCAGCCTGGGCTACCTAGTGAGACCCTGTCTCAAAAACCAAAACCAAAACCAAAATGGGTAGGAGGGCAAGACTCCCAGACAACAAGGACTGAGGGCTCGGGCACCCAACGGTGTAGCCCCCGCCCTCCCTCTCCCCGAACCAGCTGCCATGGCCAAGGCCCGCGGTGCCCCCATCATTCACAGCAGGTGAGGTGGCGGTATCAGCGGCTGCAAGAAGCAGATGGAAGGAGACATGGGACTGCCAGCCCAACCTCAGAATGGAGCAGATTTGGCCCTGCAGATTTCAGCAGAGACAGAGCTGGCAGCGGTGTCAGCCCTGGAGGTGTCGCAGGGCAGAGCGTGGGGAGGGGCACCCCAGAGAGCCAGGCCTCTGCATTCCCCAGATGCCAGTGGGGCCTCTCCCAGGTGGCGGCTCCCCTGGCCAGCCAGCTGCTTAGAACCTGCCGAGCCAGACAGGGAGGTGGGGCAGGGCTGGCCGCAGTTGGAGCAGTTTGCTAAACTGTTAAGCTGCTGGGCGTGTCTGCAGCTGGCTGGGGTCACATGGGCGGTTTTGGTTTTTCTGGTTTTGTTTTGAGACATGGTCTGTGTCTCACAGTCTGTTGTGTTTTGAGACACAGTCTGTGTAGTCCAGGCTGGCCTTGAACTCACTGTAATCCTCCTGCCTCAGCCTCCTGAGAGCTGGGATCACAAGGGTGCGCTACCTCGCCCAGTTCTGTATCAGCAGTTGTGATTGAAATTTCAAAGCCTGCCACAAAACATTTCCCAGCACTCAGAAAGGACTTGCCCAGACCATCTGACCAGGGAATGTGACAGCCACTGGGCTGGGAACAGCATAGGCTGCAGAGGAGTCTGGGACGGAACCCACTCTCCCTTCCCACAAGGGCTCCTGCTCCAGTTTCTTCTTTTCTTTCTTTCTTTTTTCTTTTTTGGTTTTTTTGTTTGTCTCTTTTTGTTTTTTGAGACGGTCTTGCTATGTAATTCAGGCTGGCCTTGAACTCACCATGTAGTCCAGGCAGGCCTCAAACTTGCAGTGATCTTCCTGCCTCAGCCTCCCATGTGCTGGGATTACAGGTGTATGACACCGCACCAGGCTAGGGGCTGACTGTGTGTCTCCATGCAGCCTCCTCCCTGCCCGCCTCCCATTTCTGGTTCCCAGGCAGCGCCACCTCCCTGCTCCCCACACCACAGGTCCGGATCTGAGCCCTAGCACAGGGGCGCAGCCCAGAGAGGTCAAGCACAGAGAGCCGGGACTGACAACCACCTGGTGGGGCTCTCAGCCTCGTCACACCCTAGGGAAACAAAGGGACACCATCCAGGCCCTGGGCCTTGACCAAGACCAGGAGGGTGGCAGGGTAGACTCCTGCATGGCTCCCAGGTTGGGAAGGGTCCAGGGGGGAGAGGAGTGCTTGCGCTGGGTGAGGGGCCAGAGCCCCTTCCCCGCCAAGGGCAGGCACTGAGCACAGATAGCACAGCAACACCCTGGACAGATGGACAGTCCCTCCCACCGCCTGTCCCCCCTGTCTGAGCCCAGCACACAGGCACATGGCTTCTGCCAGGGCTCCTGGGGATACATTCCGCCCATGCCCTGGCCACATGGCGGGGGTTAGCCTGTCCCCAGCTCACAGCTGCCAGCTCACAATGACCTCTTCCAGCAGCAAGAGCTCCCCCAAGTCCTAGGGAGGGGTCCCCTGAGACAGATCTGGGGGGCCCTGCACCCCTCCTCCATGTGGGGTGGAGAAGCTGACGTCAGGGCCGAGGGCAGGGGACTGGACAAGGGGAAAGGAACAGCCACTTATTTAGGGCCAGCAATGTCCTAGGCTGGGCCCTGAGATTTACGCTTTCATTACCACAAATCTCCAGTGACCCGACAGGGAAAGAAGTGTTCAGACCAAAGCCAGTGCTGTGACTTCAAAGCCACCAGATGGACTGCCCCTCTGACCATCTGCAGATGGTGTGTGAGTCTCAGGGCAGGAAGCAGTGGCAGTGGACATCCCATGTGGCTGCCACAATCAACTCTGCTTTAGGGAAAGGTCCATGCGCTCAGGAGCCTCCAGGCCGGGGTCAGGTCACAGGGTAGGCGCCAGCATGTCCCTGCCCCGGCCCCTGGAGTCAGACAGTGTGGAAAGAGTGGCACCCCTGGGCCCACGTACCTGCCACCTCCACGATCTGGTGCCGGGCGATGTCATAGTAGGGGTCGTCCCACTTCAGGTGTGTGACAGGCTCCGGGGAGCTGCTTTTGGAGTCATCTGAGGAAGACACCAGAGTCAGGGTGTGATAGGGGCTAAAACAGTATGTGACACCGTCCTGGAAGCCTGGTGCCCTGGCCCGCCCGTGGCCCAGGTCCGCACGTCCCCTCTGCTCCCTGGGCTCTCCCTTGGCTACCCGAGACCCAGCAGTGCCCACCTGACTTGGGGAAGTCAGGCATGTCATCGGAGGGCCAGTTCTTCTCATCAATGGAGGCCAGTTTGAGCTGGTTTAGGGTCTGGCTGGGGTCATCAAGGGCTAGGTCGTCCTGCAGCTCAGAAAGCGGGTCCATGGTGGAGTCTGTAGCCTGCAACAGAACCTGAAACAAACCTGGAGAAGAGGGGTGGAGGCCAGGGACACCTCTGTTACCTTCTAAGACCTGACAGCCAACCCGCTGCCCCATTCCTCCCTCTCCTGGCTCCCTGTCCCTGTTCCTCAACGCCTCTCGGCCTGCCAAAGCCCCACGTCTACTCTGCCAAAAAACGCAGCTGGCAGAGGGTAGAACAGCTCAGCACCTTGCTCCAAGTCCTCAGCTGGGGAGGAAGTGCCGTGCCAGGTCCCACACTGCCTGTCGCCCACCTGTCCTCATCATGCTGTCCCAGCTGCAGAGCACAGAGGTCCATGTCCCTGTCCTCAGGGGTCCTGGAGCACAGAAGCCTCATGGATCCCAGCAGTTATAGGCACGGAGACGTTACAAGAATCTAAGGATTGCGGGGCGTGGTGGCACATGCCTGCAATCCCAGAACTCAGGAGGCTGAGGCGGGAGTTCAAGGCTGGCCTGAACTACACAGCAAGACCCTGAATCAAACAAACAAGAAGAATCTAAGGGTCTCCAAATGCCATGTCTGAAAAAGGGGTAGCCCTGGCTACTCCACCCCTTCCCATGGCCTGAGGAAGAGGAGGTGACCAGAGAAAACAGAGTCCCAGAAAAGCCACGGGTTGTGGACCCAGCAGTATGGGATAGCCTGGGGGCCCCTGGACACTGAGGTAGGGCAGATCACCCTCAGGATGGGGAGGAAGTGTGGGGTACAGGGCTGAGAGGAGAAAGGGCCGAGGCAGGAACTGGGTTTCCCCAGTCTGGGACCTGGAACCAGGAAGGGTTACCCCTGCACCTCCCTCCCTACCAGAGGCTCACAGGAAGGCAGGCGGAGGGGGCTTTCAATTCCCCTCCTCTGCCCAACCCCAGAAGAGACTGCTAGAGGGCCTGCCGCATTCCTGGAGCCCCAAAAATGACATATATGGTCAGAGACTTAGCAGCAGATAAGGAGAGCAGACAGGAGTGGGGTGGGCAAGAGGAAGAGGAGGGGACAGCTGCACCCAGAGTGGCGTCTGCCTCCGGGCTGAGGTCACACGACAACCTCCTGCACACATCCCAGCCAAGGACTCAGAAGGGAGAACTGGCTCCCTGTGCCTAGCAACAAGCGCCCTGTTACCAGGGCAACCACACTGAGTCAGTGGGAATAGCCGTTCCAAGCGCTCCAAGCCAAAGCCAAGCAGCCACACACCAAAAAGTCTCTCCTTCCTCTCTCTCTCTCTGTCTCCTCTGGCCTCATCCACCACCCCACTTTCCACCAAAACACAGGTGCCTTCCCAAAGACACGAAGGATGCATTTCTCTGGTGCGCACTTTTGGGTCTAACCCGAAAGCCCAGCCCCCTCGCTTTTTATTTATTTATTTATTTATTTAGAGACAAGATCTCGTTATGTAGCCCAGGCTGGACTTGAACTAGCGGTGATCCTTCCGCCTCAGCCTCCCAGGGACTGGAATTGCAAGTGTGTGCTGCCATGCCGCCTGGAGTGCTCCCTCACCCTTCAACCCTCCACCCTCAAACAAGGAACCCACAGTGATCACTGACTGCTCCTCCCCCACTCGTCCAGGAGGCTGAGGGCAGCTAAGGGTGCTCTCAGCCGAGCAAGTGGGACAGAATCCAGCTCAGAGCACCCTCCTCCAGGGCTAAGCCTTTTCCCCATCCCTCCCACTCTGGCACTGCCCAGGCACTGCCCCACTCACAACTATCCCAGAAAAGTCTTTCTGCTCACAGCAGGCGGTGGAGACTTGGCTTCCAGTATATGGAGAACTGCGTTATGGACCTGCCTAAGCAGAAGACATGCAAAATCCTGGGCAAGTCCTTTTCCTATCTCAGCCTAAATATCCTCATGTGTAGACACAAAGGCTCCTCCCAGAAATATAATTCTCCAGTGTTGAGAAATATTTGTGTCGAAGTGAACAACAGGATTAGAAGCAGGAGCTAGAAGCTGAGCTATATGTAGGGGAGGGAGAGAGAGGCTCTGGTGGGAAAAAAGGGAGCCAAACCCAGGCATAGTGGTATATGCCTGCAATCCCTGTATTCTGAGAGGCTGAGGCAGGAGCATCTCAAGTCTGAGTCCAACTTGGGCAACTAAGTGACTTAGCAATTAAAAAAAAAAAAAGAGTTGGGGATGTACCCCTGTAGGAAGGCCCTGGGTTCAATCCCCAGTACCACACACACACACATTTTTTAAGGGAGCTGAACTCAAAGTCCACCTCTTTTCTAGTAACTTCTCTATTCAGTAAGTTCTTTCGGATCTGAACTCTCCCCTCATCTCTCAAAACCTTTTCCAGCAAAAATAATCACAGTGGTTTCTGCCTCTATACCATATTGGCCTCTCTCACACCACCTCCAACCCACAGCTGTTGCCTTTTCTGACCCAGGAGTGTACCTCCCTTTTGGTGAGACAGCAAAGGGGAGCCAGGACAAGGAAATTCTAGTATAAAGTCAAAGAAATGAAGTATCCTGGCAACCAGAGACACCAGCCAGTGCTCGCATCGGCAGCACATATACCAGAGACACCAGCCAATGGCAAGTCATGCTCAGCTTGCGCAAAACACTTTCCATTCTGAGATCGGTTTTCCCTTTTCCGCAGGTAAACCATCTACCTTTAGAAAAATCTCTGAGAATCATGTTAAGCAGCAGTTTTAACATTTGGGAAATGAAAGGCTTTTCTAAAATTCTGATATTTGTGCACTTCCTCCCAAAGAAAAATTGGTAGACGCATGAAGTCTTTATGGAGTTTTAAGAATCACTGTTGAATCTATTCAAGGAGGGGGACGGTAGAGCACTTGCATAGCATACACAAGACCTTGAGTTTGATCCCCAGAACTGCAACAAATAAACAAACAAACAAGGAAAAACCTATTCAGAATAATGCCTGGCACAGAGTAGATGTTTGGGCATTAGCTGAAAGAATCAATTAGCTCTTTTTCCTAAGTGGAGAAGGGAAGCAACATTTGTTGAGAGGCCGTATGGCATCATGAACTAGGCACAAACGATTAACTGCACAGCATGACTGATCTAGCATATAATAAACCCATTTTACAGTCTGAGGAAAGTGAGGTGCAGAAAAAATAAGGAAACTGCTGAAGGTTATACAACCCTCAAGGCAGGTTTTTAATCTGTACCTATGTATCTCAGGTGGTGTCTTAGGCCAGTCCACCCCCCAAGGATTCCCTAAGTGACTGTCATTCACGCGGTTCTCAAGGTTCAACGGGTGCCACGAAAGGGCAACTACAGCCTCTCCCTAATACTCCCTTTGTGCAGAACACAAACAGCAACACCAAACAGTATTCTCCGGCATTGCAATCGGCCTCCCAGTTGTGGCTCCATAATTTAAAAATGCAATTTTTTAAAAAGTCCGTATTGGTGTGATTATTTCCTTTCACAAATTAAGAAAGTGAGATGAAAGCCTAAGTTTAGAAAGTGGCAGGGTGCTACATGCTCCCAGATCTCTCTGCAGTGCTAACCCAGATCGCGTCGGAGAAACTCCTCCCTCCCACGGGCTTGCTCCGGACTGCGAGCGGCCTGGCCTCTGCTCTCGCGGAGGGCGGGAAGAAGTCAGCGAAAGGGGCTGTCTTCTGGGGCAGGCGCCAAAGTGGGGCAGGATTCCCGCAGCCCAAGGCCAGGCCCCCAGGCCCGATTCCACCCCGCGCCCCCTCCTCCGATCCGCGGGGGTCCTCCCCATCCGGACCCCACCTTTTCGGACGGCCAGCCCAGCTCCTTCCCTTCCGCCACCCCATCCCGGAGACCCCGCGCCGTGCAGCTCACCGAGCTTGGGCGCTGCTCCCGCTGCCACGCCTGTCAAAACTCGGCAAACATCCGGCTCCTCTGTGGAACAGGAACCACCCCCTCCGGGCCGCTCACTTCCCAATCACTTCCGCCACACCTCCAACCTACTTCCGGCTCGCTGTCCGGTCCAAACTTGGCCTTTCCAGGGGCCACGCCCACTTCCTGCACTCACCGTACCGAAGTGCCCGCGGGAGGGAGGGATGGCATAACTGTCCGACTCCACGCTGCGATGGAGTGGATGGAACCACTTCGTTCCGCTTTCTCAGCTATTAGAATGCCTGGTGGGCTTTGGACTCCTAAAGTGGTATTGTTCCCGAACAGAGTTGGCCTCGTAAGTATTCCCAAACTTCTGGTCCTCAATACTGGTGTGGTTTAACTCTTCGGATTCTTTTAGAGAAGAAATTTGGAAGTCAATGACTGTTTCCGGAAGGAGCTGAGAAGAGGATGCTCACTTCCGGCGAAGGGAGGTTTCGGGTTTTTTTTTTTTCCCGGGCCGGACATGGAGGAGTCGCTCTTGGCGGGGAAGATTCTACAGCTCAGTGAGTGGCCTAAAATGTAGGCGACCCTCAGCCCTGGCCTACGTGGTCACAGCGTCCTCTCTACCCCCAGTCCCTGGTCCTCTCGAGCCTAGGATCTTCCTTCGGTGCCCTTCGAGTCGCTAGGGACTAAGAGCCCTCGAGCGGCTCAAACCTTCCGGGGCCCCCAGGAGCCCTCGCGTAACCCGCGGACTCCCGAGGCCTGACCGGCCCGCGGTTGCTCTTGCATCCCCCCCCTCACTGCTTCCGATCTCCCCGCAGCCCCCGAGCCGCGCCTGCACCCGCACCCAGGATGGAGCCCTTCCGGAGATGGCCGTGCTCGGGGCCCCAGAGACTCCGCGCCGGGCCCAGGCCGAGCTGTCCTCGCGCTAAGCAGCCTCCCCCGGGGCTTGGCTCTGGGCCCCTCGCGAGCGAGGACACAGCGCTTAGGGGTCTGGTGTGTCGGGGAGCCCCTGCAGCCCGGCCTGCACTGGGGTCCTCTGCAAGAGACCTCTGCCTGTGGGGAGAAGGGCGAGGGAGTGGAACCGCGGCCGGAGGAGGTATTGAAGTGTGCGGCATCTCCCCTCTGAGACCGAAACTTGGGGGGAGGTTCAGGCGTTTCTGAACGACTCTCCCTCGTTATAAGAGGGTATTTCAAAGGGTTTGTCCCTTCCTTGCGGGACTGTCTTCCCAGCAGCTGCAGTCAGGACAGAATCGAGGTGCAAAACGTTAAAAGCTGGGCTGGCATAGTGTCCACAGTGACAAAGATCTGGAACTAAGGTTACCACAATTCCGAAGGCACTGGTTCCAATCCCAGCCTTGCCGCCTGGCTCCCTAAATTACATGCCTCGTTTAACTTGTCTGTAAAAGAAAGCAAAGGCTGTCTCTGGATTATTCGGAGACCCAGAAGAAATAATGCCGGTAAAGCTTTTAACTTCGTAGGAACTGTTTTTCCACACTCTTGGGAAGGAGGTGAGGGGATACTCTTTGGTTGACCATGAAGGAAGAATCAGATGGCACAGTCATGCTTGTTTTTTGTTGTTTTGTTTTTGAGATAGGGTCTCCCTGTGCAGTTCAGGCTGGCCTTGAACTCATGGTGAGCCTCCTGCCTCCGCCTCCCCTGTGCTGGGGTTACAGACATTTACCATGTCCTGCTTGTCATGCATTTTTGTGTGCAGTGCTGGAGATCACACAGGGCTTCGCGCATGTGCAACCAGTGCTGTTACGACCCAAACCCAGCGGCACCATCATATAGGATAGGACCAGAGCTGCTAAGCTTCCAGGAGGAGCTTCATTTTAGATTTGTCCCAAAAATCAGGTGTGGTGGCATACGCCTGTAATCCCAGTGATAGGGAGGCTGAGGCAGGAGGATCACCTGGCAAGTTCGAGGCCAGCCTGGGCTACATAGTGCGTTTAGGGGCACCCTGAACTACAGAGCGAGACCCTGTCTCAAAATAAAATCTGTAAAAAATAAAAAAATAAAATCTGTGGGGTTGGGGATTTAGCTCAGTGGTAGAGTGCTTGCCTAGCACCCCAACCCCCAGCACCTCTCTCAAAAAAAAAAAAAAAAAACCAGAAAGAAATGGCATATGGAAGTTCCAGGAAAGAACCTTGAAGTAAGGGCTTGTGTCTTTCTCTCAAAATAAAATCTGTCCCAGGTGAAGTTTCAGTTTTGTTTTGTTTTTTTTTCTTTTTCCTATCTGGCCCCTTCGGACACTTTTATTGGTTTATTTCAGGACTTGTCATTTGGGCCATGGAGGGCCATGTTTGCCCATGAGCAGAGCTCAGGCTGGACTGGGTAAGTTACAGGACAAAGCGTACTGAGAATGTCCTTTGCGGCTTTCTGTAGTCGCTGTAATCCCTGGGCAGGGATCCTTTCCTATGCGTGTTCTGAAAGGACAGCACCCTTTAGGACTCCAGCTTCACAGGACCCAGGAGCCCCTTGAACCAGATCTGCTGAGCCCACCCTGCTCTATCTTGCAGCTTCGTGCAGCAAGGCAGGCTGGAGAGTGAAGGAAATGCAGCCCTGGTTCGCATAAACGAGAGGCTCCACCTGCAGGTGCACCAGGTCGTGCTGCCAGGCTCTGAGCTGCTGCTGTGGCCCTGGGATTCCCCAGAGGGCCCCAGCCCCATGCAGCCCAAGCTGGAGGAAGAGACGGCTGCGGTGGCAGTGGCAGAAGTGGACTCTGCTGTGCAACAGGAAGTGGCCCCATCTGGGAAGGCTGTGGCAGAGCCTTCCACAGGTATGTGCCAAACAAATGCCTGCTCCCCAGGGTGTCACCCAACCAGCCCGTGCAGAGACTGAGTTTATGGCTCAATACTGTGAGAAAATACCAGACTATTAGTCACCTTTCAGAGTGGAGCTGGGGCTGGGGTTATTGCCCAGTGTCAGAGTGCTTGCCTAGCATTCACAAGGCCCCAGTTACTCCCCAGCAAGGCAAAATAACTAAAAATCCGGTTTAAAGTGGACCTTTCAGTGTGGGAAGGGAAAACTGGGCTTGATCAGATCAGGACCATGACATCCTAATTTAGGATTGGCCCAGGCATGGTGGCACACACCCGTAATCCCAGCACTTGGGATGTTGAGGCAGAGAATCTGCGAGTTCAAGCCCAGCCTGGGCTATATAGCAAGACCCTGTGTTAAAAAGCAAACAAACTTTAGAATTGGTGGGCACTGCAAGGCTAGAATTTTCAGGCACGGGGTATAAAGTGTCTTAGACTATAAACTGTCTTTGAATGGAGAGAGAGAATTGGAGTGTGATGGATCTTTCCTTAGAAGAAACACGAAAGGTATTTGTCATTGTTATCTTCCTAAGAGTTTCCTGGAATGATAAATTCATATGACGAAGAAGGCAAACTGTGTACAGACTTTCCAATTTCCTATGTTTCCTCTCTTCTGTTGGGGCGGGGCTCCTTTATTTTATAGGTGAGCTTGGTGGGGAGTTGAGGCCTTGAGTGGCAGCCTAAGTGTGTGTCTTGGGGACCCCAGGACCCTTCCTTGTGGAGATTAGCAGGTGTGGGCTTCATGTGCGGCTTCATGTACACCTCAAGCTTGGGGAGACGGTGTCGCTCCTCCTCCTGAGTGTCTGGGCAGGGGGCAGAAACAGCCGTAAACCCCCGGAAGGCTGCCTGCTGCCATGCTGGACTGACCCGGCACCCCACCTGTTGTCTTGCAGATCCTGGCCAGCCGTCACCCCCTGGTGTCCAGGCAGAGAGTACACTGAGCCCTGGCCCTGTGTCCCAAGTCCAGGACCAGGCTTCCCAGGAAAGCCTACCCCGGGCACGGACACCCCCGCAACCTCAGAGCCACTTGGCAGCCTGGCAGAACCCCAAGAACTGTGGAGCCAGTTTGTCACATTCTGATGAGGTTACCCCGCTGCATGCCTGCATGGCCGAGAAGTTTCCTGGCCCTGGTGATCAGTGCCCAACCCAAGCAAAGCCTCCAGAGCTGGGGGCCCAGTGCCCCGGCACCCCTGGCCTCTCACAGAGTTCCCCAGGCTCGCCAGGAAGCTCGCCGCAGCAGGGGCGCCGGTACCAGTGCAAGGAGTGTGGTAAGGCTTTCCTGCAGGCCTGCCACCTGAAGAAGCACGCCTTTGTGCACACGGGCCACAAGCCCTTCCTATGCACTGAGTGTGGCAAGAGCTACAGCTCTGAGGAGAGCTTCAAAGCCCACATGCTGGGCCACCGTGGGGTGCGGCCCTTCCCCTGCCCGCAGTGCAGCAAGGCCTACGGCACCCAGCGCGACCTCCGAGAGCACCAAGTGGTCCATTCGGGTGCCCGGCCCTTCATGTGTGACCAGTGCGGCAAGGCCTTTGCCCGCCGGCCCTCCCTGCGGCTGCATCGCAAGAGACACCAGGTGCCTGCCACGCCAGCTCTGTGCCCATGCCCTGTGTGCGGGCGGCTCCTGGCCACACAGGGCTCCCTGCGGAACCACATGAGGCTGCACACGGGGGAGAAGCCCTTCCTGTGCCCACACTGTGGTCGAGCGTTCCGCCAGCGGGGCAACCTGCGTGGACACCTGCGGCTGCACACCGGGGAGCGCCCGCACCGCTGCCCGCACTGCACCCAGGCCTTCGCCCAGCAGCCAGAGCTGCGGCGCCACCTCATCGTGCACACTGGCGAGGTCCACCTGTGCCCCGTGTGCGGGAAGGCCCTGCGCGACCCTCACACCCTCCGGGCCCACGAGCGCCTGCACTCGGGGGAGAGGCCCTTCCCGTGCCCCCAGTGTGGCCGTGCCTACACGCTGGCCACCAAGCTGCGGCGTCACCTCAAGTCGCACCTCGCAGACAAGCCTTACCGCTGCCCCACCTGCGGCATGGGCTACAGCCTCCCGCAGAGCCTCAGGCGCCACCAGCTCAGTCACCGGCCCAGGGCGCCCTCTGAACCCACCACCACGGTGCCCCTACAGCCTGAGCTGGGGCTGCTGGCCTCGGGTGGCCCGAGGGACATGTCCCCAGCCAGCGATGTCATGGAGGTCACTGTTTCCAAGAGCCAGGAGAGGTGCTTTGCAGTGCCTGAAGAGCCCCAGCCCAGCCCCAGCCTGGTGCTCGTCCATAAGGACGTGGGCTTTGGCACCTGGGTGGAGGTGGTGGCAGTAGAGACGGGCACCTGACCCTGGCACTTCCCATAAAGACTGTCCCCAGCTATGCGTGTCTGTGTCTCTCTGGGTCACCTGGTGGGGACAGGAGTCTACTGTGACTAGCAGGTTTCAGGTGGCCCTTCCCACCAAATGATGCCTGGCTGCGAGGTAAAACCTTGCTGAGTAGAGGTTTTTACTGACTCCTCAGAGAGGGTCCTGCCCCTCTCTCCAGGGGCACCATGAGTCAAAGTGACCCCCGACCTTGGCTGTCAATAGTTGGAAGCGCTGCTCTCTTGCTTGGCTACTTGGTGCCCATCAAGGAATCAGACATGGTGGCACAGGCCTGTAATCCTATCAGTGAGGTTGAGGCAGGAGGATGTCACTTTGCAGCCCAGTCTGGGGGGCTTAACGAGACCCTGTCTCAGAAATACAGAAAAGTGCTAGAGATGCAGCTCAGTGCAAGGGCCCTGGATTCAATCCCCAGTACCTCAGAGAAAGAGTAAATGAAAAGGTCTCTGATGGCCCAAGACTTAACATGACTGTTCAGAAGCAAACTGAACAGCTGAGTGTTGAGACAGCTCAACTGAGTTCAGGCTTTAGGTAATTCAGGCAGGTGGCCAGGGCCAGATCTGCGCTGTCCTGTGTGCTTGCCTGCAGGCAGGGCTGGGGCATGGATGTGCTTTGTGTCCCTGTGAGCCAGGACTGCACTGGGGACACATGGCACAGCAATGCCCTTGTGAAAGCTGACTCACTGGGCCGTCTTCAAAGGGGGCGCACTGTGTGCTGGAGCTCCTGGGATGTGATAAGGCGCACTCGCCCTTACAGCAGCCCTGAGAGGTAGTGTTGCTATCTTTGCTTCAGGATCAGGAAATGGCAACCAAGCCTTTCCATTTTCTGACCGACCTGAAGCTCCAAGTGGGTTGGCTGCGGACCCAGCCAGCGCAGTTCTCACCAAGTTGGGCTCCCAACCTGTGGCCTGTGCTGCCCCTTGCATGCTGGTCACTTGGCAGCTGGGCCAGTATTGGGGAGGTGGGGTGTGGGTGAGACTGGGAACAATTCCACAGGGTGACAGGATGGGACATAAATAGCTGCAGAGAGAGCCGAGTGCACATCTGGGAAGCAGCTGGCTTCCAGGCAGGCGGGGGGTGGGGGACAGCTGGGGCAAATCCCAGGGTGGCCAAGTGAGAGCAGAGGGTGGAGGCCAGGGCGTGAGGACGGAGGAGCCGCGGAGACCGGCGTGAGGGCTTGGGGTGCATCTGCTCTCCGGGACCCACAAGGGACAGATTCCAGGCTCCAGTGAGGTGAGTTAGGTCTCATGTCTGCCCCTGTGAGAGGGGTCACGAGTAGGCAGTTGAAAGTGGGTACGGAGAGAAGGCTGGGATGGGGGTGTTGGGGAGCAGCCCTTCACTGGAGTGAGAGGAGGAAGGTGGGGGGGACAGTAATTAAAATCAGCACCATCAGGAAGTGGGCTGCGATGTCACTGCTGTTAGGAGGGCTGAAACTTGAGTAAGTGGTAGTGAGCCAGGAGAAGGGTTAGAAGCCACAGGGGTTGTTTTGAGGAAGAGCAGGAGGCAAGACAGGAAGCAGCTATGTGGTTTGTATTTTGAGGCAGCCATGTGGCCCAAGCTGGGCTCAAACTTGGAATCCTGCCTCAGCCTCCCCAGTGCCAGGAGCAGCACTTGTTTCAACCTTCTGCTGTCCTGCGAAGTAGGTGCTGTGTCCCGATTCACAGAGGAGGAAACAGGTTCGGAGAGGGTGAGAGTCGCAGGCCAAGGCCACAGGATCCGTGAAGGGCGCGGCCAGGATTCAGTGGGGCTCATTTTTGGCTTCCCAGGATTTGGTCACAAGTCACGAGCAGCCCACATCTGGTTTGCCTCTGACATTAGCTAGCTGTCCAGCCAATCTGAACACTTTCTGGGCAGAGCCTAAATTCAAAATCACACATGAAAAAGGAGGACAGCGGGAAATAGTGGGGCTCTGCAGGGAGCGGGCCGCACCACCCAACGCCCAGAATCTAGCTGCTGAGTTTCATCAGCCGGTCGGTTTCTGGGAGCTGCCCACACCCTTCCTCAGCTCTTCTCAGCACGGTGTTCCCCCCCGCCGGGTTTGATTTTGTTTTGTTTTTTGAGATAGGCCTAGCTATGTAGTTCAGGCTGGTCTTGAACTCACTATGTAGCTCAAATCAGTCTCGAATTTATGGTTTTCTTCCCGCCTCAGCCTCCCAAGTACTGGGATTACAGGTGTGTGTCACCATACCTGACTACTGTGTTTTTCCTTTTTTTTTTCTTTTTTCTTTCTTTTTTCCAATTTTTTTTTCCTCCTTTTTTTTTTGTGCTAGGGATTGAACTCAGAGTCTTGCGCTTACTAGGCAAGTGCTCTACCACTGAGCTAAATCCCCAACCCCTTACTAAGTCTTTCCTAAAGATTTTTACCGTGAGAAATGCACTTTTTCATTTTCCTTTTAAGACAGGCAAATGTACTACTACTGAGCTAAATCCCCAACCCCCATTCCCAGCTATTTGGGAGGCTGAGGCAGGAGGGATTGCTGGTTTAAGGCCAATCTGGGCAATTTAAGGAAAACTCATCTCAAAGAAAAAAAAAAAAGGTAGAAGGGGTTTGGGATATAGCTCAGTTAGCTCAGTGGGAAGGTCCTGGGTTTAATCCCCAGGACTGAAAGAAAAAAAAGGGAGACTACAGAACGCTGCTGAGGACACAGCCCTGGAACTCTGAGCGTGCCCCTGGGAACGTAAACTGGTCCTGGCACTTGGGACAGTTGTTTGTCATCATTACTTACATCGGCCGCATCCCTCCCTTATGACCCAGAAAACCCCTCTGGGCTTCCACCCAACAGAAACATCCGGCCATTTACACCAAGACACGTTCATGGTGTTCACAGCAGCACTAACTGAAGTAGCCCGCAGTTGGGCATTCATTGCAGTGTTGGCCAGCAGGCGAATAGAGGAACACAATGTGCTGATGTCGCCAAGTGTCCAAAAGGATGTCCAGAGATATGCCGGGCGAGGACAGACAGACACAACCAGCCCCATTCTGTCTGTTCTATTTCTGTGACACTCGAATGTAAGCAACGCTGATCCCTTGAGCCGGGCGTGGTGACGCAGGAGGATCACTGCGAGTCGGAGGCCACTCTGGGCTGCACAGTGAGACCGTGTCTCAAAAAAACAAGGAAGACTGATCCCCGCTACGAGTGGGTAACACAGTGGTATCTTAGGAGTATACCATGGGGGCTGGCCACACAAGTGTGCAAGTGGAATTTGGAGTTATATAATTAGGATTTGTGGCTGGGCATAGTTGTGCATGCCTATAATCTCAGCACTTGGGAGGTTGAGACAGGACAATCTCCACGAGTTCAAGGCCAGCCTGGGCAACATAGTGGGTTTGAGACCAATCTGAATTACAGAGCGAGACTGTCTCAAAAAAAAAAAGGGTGTGAGGGGTTGGGGATTTAGCTCAGTGTTAGAGTGTTTGCCTATTTGATCCCCACCACCCCTCAAAAAAGGATTTGTGAACATTACATCTGTGAAATCTCAATTTTAAAATATACATGTGACGCTGGGGATTTAGCTCAGTGGTTAGAGTGCTTGCCTCGGAAGCATGAGGCCCTGAGTTCGATTCCCGGTACCAAAAATAAAATAAAATAAAATAAAATATACATGTATATCTTTGTTCTTGTTTTTTTTTGTGTGTGTGGTGCCGGGGATCGAACTCAGGCCCTTGTGCTTGAAGGCAAGCACTCTAATCACTGAGCTAAATCCCCAGCCCAAAATTTAGGTTCTTTTTTTTTTTTTGGTGGTGCCGGGGATTGAACTCAGGCCCTTGTGCTTGCAAGGCAAGCACTCTAATCACTGAGCTAAATCCCCAGCCCCTATACATGTATATCTTGAAATTTACATTTTTTTTTGGGGGGAGGGTGCTGGGGATCGAACTCAGGGCCTTGTGCTTACAAGGCAAGCACTCTAACCACTGAGCTAAATCCCCAGCCCCTTGAAATTTACATATTATGTGTATTCATAAAACTGTAGGAAGTGGGTCACTCAGAAATTAAATTGACCTGTGGGAGTCCTGGTCCCCAGGTCCTTGCCATCCCTTTCACCCCCAGGCCACGCATGACGTCACACAGCCAGGGCTGGAGACAGACAGGTGAGGCAGGAGCCTGTGGTGGCCCATGCTCCTGCTCTTTGTCCCTCTGTCCTACACACCCAAGCTAATATTTACCTTGCAAATAGGAAGTGGGGGAGGGGCAGGCACAGCCGGGCCTGGGATGTGCAGCAACAGAAGCTGCTAGGCAGGCCCAGGACAAAGAGGCCCTGTCACACTGTCACCCTGTCATGGAGGTGGGATTGGGACCGGCGCTGGTCTGGGGCAGGAAATGGGTGAGGACAAACAGGCCTGGGGAGCCCGGAGGCCCTGGACATGACTCCCCCTACAGGCGACCTCGTACACAAACATAGTTCCCAAGACCAGCCAGGAAGGAGACCCGGGAGGCCCTCACCGTGGGCCGACACACCCTCATCGCTAATTTTTATATTTGTATATTGCAATTACGGAAACCTTTTGTTCGTTTACATGCACAGACAGATCTATTTTCTTTTTGTTTGTCTGTTTGTTGTTTTTGGACACAGAGTCTTGCCATGTAGCCCAAGCTGGCTTCAATTTTGAAAGCGTCCTACCTCAGCTTCCTGAATGTTGGGATTACAGCCCACTATGCCCAATTAGATCTATTGACTATTAAGCATTTACCACGTTTCTGGGGCTTGACATTCCTAATCTCCCTTAGTCCTTATAATGAAGCTTTATTCCCACTTCTTGGATTGAGAGACTGAGGCCTGCACATAGGAAAGCAGCCGTTGCCATCGGTGTCTTCAGGTTGGACAGAGCCTGGGGAGTCCCAAGCTCTCTTCTCTGTGGTCCCTCCCTGAGACTGTGCATCCCTGGCCCCCGAGGGCCAGTCCTCCGGATAGTGGGGGTGGACTGCATCTCCCCACGGCCCTGACCCGCTGACCTGTCCCTGTCCACTGATTTCTTCATGTTGGTTCAACATTAACTCAGCAGGGTCAGGACGGTCCCCGGGAGCCCGGCAGGACACACTCGTGTGATGGCGCACGTCGGAGGCCTGGGGCTGCCAGGCTGCCTGGTCCTGGTGGCCCTGCTCAGCCTCACCCTCGGGCAGGACGGCCAGGACGGTAAGGGCGGCTGGGAGCGGGGGCTGGGGGAGGACGTGGTGGGAGGGGCTCCGCACCCCGCGGGTCCTCACCGCGGCCACCCAGCCGACTGCCAAGGCGACTGTGCCTGGACCCCCTTGCAGTGTTCCTGGCCCCACGGCGGGCGCTGTCGCTGCTGCAGCGGGTGCGCCGCGCCAATAGCGGCTTCCTGGAGGAGCTGCGCAAGGGCAACCTGGAGCGCGAGTGTGTGGAGGAGCAGTGCAGCTATGAGGAAGCCTTCGAGGCCCTGGAGTCCTCCAGCGCCACGGTGAGCACGGGACACAGGCGCTCCTGCCCTTATTCTTTCTTCATTTTGAGACAGGGGCTTGCTATGTTGCCCAGGCTGGGCTGGAATTTTGGATCCTCCTGCCTCAGCCTCTCAGGGTGCAGGGGATTACAGGTGGGCAGCACCACGCCTGGTTTCCTTCTCTGTACCTTCTGCTCTAAGCCCCAGGGCTGGCAAGATGGGGGTCCCTACACCCGGCCTGTGTCATGCGCCGTGCCAGACCTGCTGAGGTTTGGTGACATGGTGGGGTGTCAGCTGCCTGCAGTAGGCCCTGGGCTCACCTGGTGCTGGCTGAGCCACTTCGGTGCCACCCTTGGGATGGGACTTGGGGAGGCCTGGAGCCCCGAGGGCCGTTTGCTTCCTTAGGCTCTGTCATGGCCCCAGGGCCCCTTCTCCCAGCCAGTCTGGGGGCCCCTCTCCTCCACACACCCCTCCTTGAGAAGCAGAAGTAGGAGGCTCAGCCATGAGCTCCTGGAGCCGCCCCTGTGAGGGGTGAGGGCGAGGTTGAAAGACAAAACAGCTGGGTGTGGTGGTGCATGCCTATAATTCCAACATTCAAGGGGAGGCTGAGGCAGGAGGGTTGCTGGGAGTTCCAGACCAGGCTGGGTTACACAGTGAGATCAGCGAGACCCTGTCTCAAAAAATTAAAAACCAAAAATGATAACAACAAAATCTCCCAAAACATCATCCTGCCAGGCTCATCCCAGCCCTTGTTTTCTAGGATGCATTTTGGGCCAAGTACACAGGTGAGAGCGGGAAGGGAAGGGGTGCCCAGGAGAGAGGCCAGGGGAGCTTCTCGGGCATCCACCCCACTGGCCCTTCCCCCCCCGCCCCATCCTACGCCTCTGTCCCTACGCCTCTGTCCATTGCCCTCTTTCTGATCTCACCCAGCACCCTTCACTGTCCCTACGCCTCTGTCCCTACGCCTCTGTCCATTGCCCTCTTTCTGATCTCACCCAGCACCCTTCACTCCTGCCTTATGGCATCTGTGTCTGTGTCTCTTCCAGCGTGTGAGTCGGTGCGGAAGCCCCGGGAGACCCTCATGGAATGTCTGGAAGGTGAGGTGCGGACAGACTGACGAATGGACGGATGGACAGACAGACAGAGAGCAGGCTTGGGGGGAGTGTGGCCTGGTGGTGGCTGTCCTGCCTGCCAGGCCCCATGCCGAAGGGTGGGGATTTTAGGAGATTCGAATATAGTCCCTGCCTTAGCTCAGAATCTCAAAGAAAATGAGAATACAAACAGTAACATGACTGCTACAGATGTGCTGTCCCGGACGCCAAGAGGCAGTCAGAGCTGCATCACAGGATGGGGGCTCCTGGCCTTGTGGGGTGCAAGGACAAACAAACTGGAGGGCGCCCCCAGGGAAAGCAGCCCAGGCAAAGGCCCTGGGGTCCAAGGAACTAAGAGAAAGGGCCCGGGAGCCTGGGGCCATGTTTTCACTCTGCTGCCCTGAGGAGCCACTGAACAGAGCTCTGTGAGGGTCCAGAGCGCCATCTTGGTCACCGCCATAGCTTCAGTACCCAGCACAATGCCTGGCACACGGTGGGCGCCCAGTGAATTTCTGATGACTGCTGTGAAATGGCCTGGGAAGCCGCTGGGTGCAGAGAAGGAGTCTGTCGGGGCCACACAGAGCTTCGCTGGGGGGAGGCCCAAGCCTCAGGGTCCAGGTCTCCACAGGGCACTGCGCCAAGGACCTGGGCAGGAACTACCGCGGGAATGTGAACGTCACCCGGTCAGGCATCGAGTGCCAGCTCTGGAGCAGTCGCTACCCACACAGGCCTGAGTGAGTCTGGGGTGGCGTGGGCACTGCAGGTGGCATGGGCACGGCCCCCTGCTGAGCCGTGTCTGTCCCCTTCCAGGGTGAACCACACCACCCACCCCGTGGCTGACCTGCTCGAGAACTTCTGCCGCAACCCCGACGGCAGCGCCACTGGCCCCTGGTGCTACACCACCGACCCCACTGTGCGCAGGGAGGAGTGCAGTGTGCCCGTGTGCGGTGAGCGGGCCATGGGGTCCGTGCCAAGGCCTGGGGTCACCTCAGGGCTGGGGTTGGGGGTTCAAGCATGGAATCCCGGCACTTGGGAGGCTGAGGCAGGAGGATCGCTTTGAGGCCAAGGCCAGCCTAGGCTACGTAGTGAGTTCAGGGCCAGCTTGAGCTACATAGCCAGAGTCTGTCTCAAAATAAAACAACAACAGCAAGAATTCCTACCAGTGGTTTAACCCGATAAATGGGCAGGTGTTGGTGTCCACTGTCCTCCCTTGAGGACACCCTTAGACCCCTTGAGTAGTCACCCAGGACAGGTCTTAAAGTGAGGTAGGGACCCTCTTCCATACATACAGATGATGAGCCTGCTGTGGGCCTGCTAAAATGGACTTCCTGTCCGTGCAGACCTCCTTGGTAGGCCCCAGAAGTCTTTCCTGCTGTGTTCTGTAACAACACAAACCCTTTTTTCCCTTTCCCGGCACTGCATTAAACCCAGGGCCTTGTGGATTCAAGGCGTGGGCTCCACTACTGCGATCTATACCTCCGGCCCTTTTTATTTTGAGACAGGGTCTTGCTAAATTGCCAAAACTGGCCCCTGAATTGTGATCCTCCTGCCTCAGCCTCCTGAATACTGGGATCACAGGCCCATCTGAGCCCCACCACATACAACTCTGAATTCTTAAAACAAAATGAAAAACAAAAAACAAAAACCAAAAACTGGGGTCAGGGATTTAGCTCAAGTAGTAGAGTGCTTGCCTAGCAAGCACAAGGCCCTGAGTTCAGTCCCCAGCATCCCCCCAAAAACAAAAACAAAAACAAAAAACCCAAAAAACCAACCAACGAACCAACCAACCTTCTGGAACCAGGCATGGTGAGGCTGAGTTGGAACCCAGCCTGGGCAATTCATCAACTCAGAGCCTTAGGGGCTGTCTCAAAATAAACAAGGGCTGGGGGTGCAGTACCACAAAAATAACAAACAAAACAAACAAAACAGAAAACCCCAAATGAACAAAAAGCCTGCGATAGGCAGTCACTAGGGACAGAGTGCAGTTAGCCCCGGAGCCCAGGCCCGGGCGCCATCCCGGGCTCCTCACGTGCCCAACATCAGGTTGTGTGTTTGACCTGAAGCGCGTGGAGCCAGGTAACAAAGGCTCAGAAAGGCTGCGCTGCTGCCCAAGGGCACGCAGCAGAAAGCAGCGGGGCGACGCCATCTCCTGCGGGGCTCCCTGGCTCCCCCACCCACTGGGCCTGGTCCTCACCCTAGGCGAGGGGCGCCTCACTGTGGAGATGACTCCTCGCACCGGGGGCTCCAGGCCAGATGCGTCCCACTCACCGGTGGAGTGTGTCCCTGAGCGTGGCCGGCAGTACAAGGGGCGCCTAGCAGTGACATCGCAGGGTTCCCCTTGCCTGCCCTGGGCCAGTGAGGAGGCCAGGTCCCTGAGGCAGGACAAGGACTTCAGTCCGGAGGTGAAACTGGAGGAGAACTTCTGCCGCAACCCCAATAAGGATGCGGAAGGTGCCTGGTGCTTTGTGGCCGGCGAGCCTGGCAATTTCCAGTACTGCGACCTCAACTACTGTGGTGAGTGGTGGGGCTGGGGGTCCCTGACACAGGGGACAGAGCCATTGCCTCTTGTCCAAAGCTCATTGTGTGACAGTACTTTACTTGTTACAGCTCTACAGAAATGGTGGGGGGTTGGCCCTGTGCCCATTTTGCAGATGAGTAAACAGGCTAGGAGCACTTTGTTTTTGGCTACACTGGGGATTGAACCCAGGACTTTAACATTGGGCTACATCCCCATTTTATTTTGTATTTTGAGAGAGGGTCTCACTAAGTCTCTAAATTGCCCAGCCTGGGCTTTAATTTGCCATCCTCCTGCCTCAGCCTCCTGCGTGTTGAGATTATAGGCATGCACTCCCATGCCCAGACTTGTGTGCTCTTTTTTTTTTTTGGTGGTCCTGGGGATTGGACTCAGGGCCTTGTGCTTGCTAGGCAAGCACTCTAAGCACTGAACTAAATCCCCAGCCTTGTGTGCCTTCTAAACCAGCATTCCATGTCCTCCATGGGGTTTGGGGAGGTCTGGGGCACTAGCCAGTAATGGCCCAGCCCAACCCCAGCCAGTGCCTGGGTCTCCACAGAGGAGGCTGTGGAGGAGGAGGCAGCAGATAGGCTGGCGGAGGATGCTACCAGAGGTCGCACCACGACACAGGACTTCCAGACCTTCTTCGACGAGCAGACTTTCGGCTTGGGGGAGGCCGGTGAGGCTCAGGGTGGCTGGGGTGTGGGGCTGGTGGCGGGAGGCCCCTCCTCACCTGGCTTGCTCTGCAGACTGCGGGCTGCGGCCACTGTTCGAGAAGAAGGGGGTGAAGGACAAGACAGAAGCGCAGCTCCTGGAATCCTACATCGACGGGCGCATCGTGGAGGGCTGGGACGCTGAGACGGCCATCGCGCCGTGGTGTGTGCCGGGCCCCTGCAGGTCCCTTTGCCCTCAAGGGCCTGGCCTAGTCTCTGCAGGTGATGCTGGCGGACAGCTGGTATCTCCGGTCCCCAGGCTCAGAGACTCACCCATGACACGCTGCTTGTGCATTGCCCAGGACGAGAGTCCAATTTCTCTCGCTTCAGAGCTGTGCCAGGCAGTGTGCACTCCACACAGGAGGAGGTTGGCAATGCACTGGGCAGTCAGGGCAAGCTGGGATCCCAGGCCCTGGCCAGCTGGTTTTTAAACTAGTCTTGCCAAATCACTAGGTTGCGCAGGCAGAGCTCAGGCAACTTCCTGCCTCAGCCTCCTGAGTGCTAGACTTCCAGGCGTGCCCCCCCCAACCGCCAGCCTGTCTGCCAGACAGTTCACAGGCGCCTGCTGCTCCCCTCCCCAGGCAGGTGATGCTCTTCCGGAAGAGCCCCCAGGAGCTGCTGTGCGGGGCCAGCCTCATCAGCGACCGCTGGGTGCTCACGGCTGCTCACTGCATCCTGTACCCGCCCTGGGACAAGAACTTCACCGAGAACGACCTTCTAGTGCGCATAGGCAAGCACTCCCGCAGCAGGTGCGAGCAATGGCCGTGGTGGCTTCAGCCTGTGGGATGTCTGCCTTCCCCAAAATGTGACACCAAGTGGTCCCCAGGGAAAAGTCCACTTGCCCATGTCCTGACCAAGCCTCGGAGCTGGGGAAGGAGTAAAATCCTGGTTTGTCCCCAGCCTCACTCCGGACACCAGGCCACAGCCCAGGAGAGTCTCTTTACACAGGGACTTCAAGCTGGGTGCGGGGGAGCACACCCGTAATCCCAGCAGTCAGGAGGCTGAGGCAGGAGGATCTCTGTGAGGTTGAGACCAGCCTGAACTATATAGCAAGATCCTGTCTCAAAAAAAAACCAAAAATAGCAACAGCAAAAAATAGTGACTTCTGAGGTTGGGGATTTGGCTCAAGTGGTAGAGTACTTGCCTCACAAGTACAAGGCCCTGATTTTGATCCCCAGCACCAAAAAAAAAAGTGACTTCATCCAGGACGACCAACCTCTGTCCCTGTATTGGTCCCTGTCCGCCTGGCCTGTCTGGCTCCAAAGCCCAGTGTGTCCTTGGGACCGGGAAGAGACTCCCCAGCGGCGCCCCAGGCAGGAGCCAGCCCTGTCCCTTCCCCGGTGGCCTGCCTTGCAGCCTTGGTGCAGGCCATCTGCTTCCTGCCCACACCCTCTGGTCTCTGTGGGTCTGCAGGTATGAGCGGAACATGGAGAAGATCTCCATGCTGGAGAAGATCTTCATCCACCCCAGGTACAACTGGCGTGAGAACCTGGACCGCGACATCGCCCTGCTCAAGCTCAAGCGGCCTGTGCCCTTCAGCGATTACATCCATCCTGTGTGCTTGCCCGACAAGCAGACAGTGCTCAGGTGGGTGGTGCCTCCGCCTTCCCCGCAGGGGGCCAGGCCAGGCGGGGGTGGCGCGCTCCTCACCACTCCCTGACCGGTCTTCCCTGCAGTCTGCTCCAGGCTGGCTTCAAAGGCCGGGTGACAGGCTGGGGCAACTTGCGCGAGGTATGGAAGGGCAGCCCTGGCGAGGTGCAGCCCAGCGTGCTGCAGGTCGTGAACCTGCCCATCGTGGACCGGCCCACCTGCAAGAGGTCCACCCGGATCCGCATCACTGACAACATGTTCTGTGCTGGCAAGTCTGCGGCACTTGGGGACGGGCACTGTGGGCTTGAGACTCAGGCACCAACTGGGGGTCTTGGGGCAGCCTTTGCAAGCCGGACGGCTGTGGGCAAACTACTGAAACTCCTGGAGCTTAGTGTCTTCCTCCATACAGCAGAGACGAGAGGCTCCCAGCAAGGAGGGTTAGAACAGTGTGCACAAAGTGTCTGGCTCCGGCAGCCGCCAGCTCAGGGTCGGATATATGTGGGTGGTGAGGTGGTACACGCCTGTAATCCTGGCCCCTCAGGAGGCTGAGGCAGGAGTGCACACTCAAGGCCAGCCTGAGCAAGCTAGTGAGACTCTATCCCAAAATCAAATTTTGAAAAGGGGTGGGGATGTATCTTAGCACACCCCGGATTCAACCCCAGCACTTGGGGATGGGGGAAAGAGGTCATGGGTAGGAAAAAGCCAAATATTCACCCATTGAGCAAATATTTATTAAGTGCCTACTAGGCAGTGTTCCAGGGTATACAAGGGGGACCCAGGCAACTGCTGCCTGTGTCCTGGGAGAACTTCCTTCCTAGGAGGTGGGGATGTCAACAAACACATGTAGGGCATAGACCCTGCAGCTATGAAGAGACGTGAACATAGTATGGCAGGAAGGGAGGGACAAGGGTCTTCTCTTTTTTTGTGGTGCTGGCGATCTGAACCCAGGGCCTTGCACATGGTAGACGAGTACTCTACCACTGAGCTACATCCCCAGCCTGACTTTTTGAAAAGTTTTACAATTTTGTTTTTTTGAGACAGGGTCTCACTATGTAGTTCAGGCTGGTCTTGAACTCGAAACAATCCTCCTACCTCAGCCTCCTGAGTGGTGGGATTACAGGCGTGTGCCACCATGCCCAGCTAGATGTTCTCTTGAATATAACCACAGCACTATTATTGAAGCCACAAAATCAATAATGGTACAATAATATTATCTGTAGACCTTAATCAAAATTTTTGTCAATTATGCCACTAAAATCCTTTATCACAAGAGAAACGATGTTGCTCTCATCCATGATGCAGTCCAGGATCACATATCTCACGGTACTTAGTCATCAGTCTTTGTCTTCCTTGACCTTGACCTTGATAGGGACGGCCCAGGGCAGTGCACACGGGGCCTTGCCTGTGGTCTGAGGTTTCCTGCTGATCAGATTTGGACCAGGTGAGGCTGTCCTGTCAGCGCACACTGCCAGTTTGTCCGTGATGGAGGCGGCTGACGCTAACCACCTTGTTTCTTGTGGGAGGGCTGTGTTGCCCTTAGAACTGAGAGTCGTCATGGGGTGATACAAGACACTCTGCATACTACTGCTCTTCAGATCCTTCTCTTAACTGTGCAGGCTACCGAATGGAGGCTTTCTGATTCTGTCATTCTTTCTACAGATATTATTTTTAGTGTAAGGAAGAGCTTTCTTTCATTCTTTAAAAATACATTTACCAGGGCTGGGGATTTAGCTCAGTGGTTACAGTGCTTGCCTGGCAAGCACAAGGCCCTGAGTTCGATCCCTGGCATCAAAACGAAACAAAACAAACAAACAAAAAAATAAAAATACATTTACTTTTGGTGTTGGAAATTGAACCAGGGATTCATGCATGCTACTTCCAGGCTCTACCACCAAGCTACTCCCCAGTCCTACATTTATGTGGGACATA
Source organism: Hystrix cristata (assembly GCA_004026905.1). Classification (NCBI taxonomy): domain Eukaryota; kingdom Metazoa; phylum Chordata; class Mammalia; order Rodentia; family Hystricidae; genus Hystrix; species Hystrix cristata. Next base: position 44,844 of record PVJO010005164.1, read on the forward strand.
CACTATTATACAATATATTGTATGCTATTGTGCATGTGATGAGGCTTCTTTTATTCTACTGCTGAGGACACAAGTATTTATTCTAAGGGCTAAAAATTTATAACTATTGCCAGGTATGGTGGTTCTTGCATGTAATCTCAGCACTCAAGAGGCTGAGGCAGGAGGACCACTGTGAGTTTGAGGCCAGCCTAGGTACATAGTGAATTTTAATCCAGCCTGAAATACATGGCAAGACCCTGCCTCTAAACAAAACAAAAACAAAACAAGACCCCAACCCCTCAAAAAAAAAAAAAGACAAAAACCAAAAAAACTTTCTAAACTTACAACTATCATTATTTTAGTGAGTGCTCAACTTGTCCTGAGTTCGTCCTGTGGGAGTCCCCAGGTGTGACACTGTTCTTGGGGTGTCCTTACTTCTAGGTTTCTCTATGGACAGCTCTAGATCCTAGTGTGTGATGCACACCCCTGTCTGTATCTGGTTGGTTTTTTTCTTTTTTTTGCATCAGTTTTTATATCTCATCAAAAACCACCAATACGTGCTGGGAGTTTAGCGCAGTAGTTAGAGCGCTTGCCTAGCACGCACAAGGCCCTGAGCTTGATCCCCAGCAATCTCCCCCAAAAACCCCACCAATTCTTACTGAAACTCTAATGTCAATCTGATACCATAAGATTAATTTTAGCTTCTCCCTTTCTGTATTTGCAACTCTGTTCACAGTGAGAAATGTGACTCCCATATACATAACAGATGTGCTTGGTCGGTACCAGAACAGCTTCAGAATCCCTCCTCCATAACACTGAGAATCCTAACTGGAGTTCAACATTTCTTTTTTGTTTCATTTGGTTTTTTGAGACATGGTCTCACCACATAATTCACACTGGCCTTGAATTCACTATGTAGCCCAGGACACCCTCCAACTTTTGGCCATCCTCCTGCCTCAGACTCCCAAGTGCTGGGCTGACAGGCACCACACCTACGTGAGTTCAACACTTCTTAGTAGTCATCCCTCTGAGAGTATATAGAAAAAATAGTGTTCAAGCGTTACTTGGGTAATGATTTTTCCCCTTCCTCATGCTAGTAATTGGGCTTACTAGTTTCTGATTGTATTGTTTTGCTCCTCCTTTTTTAATTTCTGGAGTACATGAACTGTGGTACAAGTCAGGGCTGCTGGAAAAGGTGCCACCCAGACAGGTGACAGCCTCCATTCCTGCGATCCTGTTCCCATCCCCTCTCTCCCCTGCTGTTTCTTACCTTGCCCTGGAACAGACCAGTCTCATTAGTTTGTAGCTCATTCTTCCCGTTTCCTTTTGCACAAGTGAGCACACACTGTGTATTTCTGTTTTTTACACACAGGGGAACAGTGCAGTCATTGTTTTGGACTTTGCTGTCTTCTCATTAGCATTTAAACATTGTGGTAGGCATGCCACCGCCGCGCTGCATGACAGAGATGTATCGCAGCAGGTTCCTTGATTTTCTCCTGGCCCGAGGCTACGCAGCAGGCACCCTGCGCCACACTGCAGTCCTCCCTGGCCCCGGGCACACGCTAGACTATTGTCCCTATTTTCCAATTCCAAACAGTGCAGAAGGGGCTGGGGATTTAGCTCAGTGATTAGACTGCTTGCCTTGCAAGCACAAGGCCCAAAGTTCAATCCCCAGCACCACAAAAAAAAAAACAAAACAAAACAAAAAAAAACAAACCCAAACAGCACAGCAGCCGACACCCTGGTGCACTGACAGTTCCGCATCTCGGGTGTCTGAGGTGGTGCCACTAAGTCAGGAGGTAAACAGGTACATGATTTTGTTGACTGTTTCCAAATTTCTTTCCATCAGGGGTGAATCATTTGCATACCTGTCTATAGGGGTGAGAGTGCCTGTTCCCTACAGCCTCACCCACAGGAAGGGCTTACTTCTTAATTCACACCCCTCTGAAATGGCATCACAACAGTTTTAATTTGCTTTTTTCCTAATTGAAATTGATGGTAGATATCTTTTCCTATGCTTAAGGGCCAATTTTATGTAACTTTTGTGAATTTGTTTCTTCATGGGTTTTTGCCTATTTTTCTTTCCTATCATTATTTTTTTAGTGTTTTTTTTGAGACAAGGTCTCCCTTTGTAGTTTGGGCTGCCCTTGAACTTCTGTTGATCTTCCTGCCTCAGCCTCCTGAGCTCTGGGATTATGGGCACTGCCATCACACCTGACTTTTCCATTAATTTTTAAGACCTCTCCATGTATTAGTGATATTAGACCTTCATATATATATATATATATATACACACACACACACACATATATATATATATATATTTTTTTTTTTTTGGTGCCAGGGATCGAACTCAGGGCCTTGTGCTTGCAAGGCAAGCACTCTAACCACTGAGCTAAATCCCCAGCCCTATTTTATATATATATATATATAACAATTATTTTCTCCTAGATCGTTTCTTTTTTGAGACACCGGCTCACTAAGTTGCCCAGTGTCTCAGTTACTTTTCTCTCTTGCTGGGACAAAACACCAGACACCCAAAATTAGGGGAAGAAAGGTTTACTTAGCTCACAGTTTGTAGAGGTCTCAGTCCACAGTCAGCTGGATCCGAGGCAGGGTGGCACGGCAGACAGCAGAAGGCAGCCAGGTAAGCAAGGAATGCAAGTGGTGGGGGGTGCTTACCAGCTTCTTCCTGTATTTTATATTTTATCCAGGTACCTGTTTTTAGGGTGGGCAGTACTCCCACCCTTAATCCTAAAACCCTTAATCCTAGCGTCACATACTTGATCCTAGCAGAACTATGCCAAACCAATCAGTGGACTAATTTAGTAATCACACACTCTAGACCCAGCTACCTCTTATCACATGAGGCTTTGGGGGGACATCTAGACACAAACCATAACACCCAGGAAGGCTTAAAGTTGGCGATCCTCTCCTCAGACTCCCAAGAAGCCAGGGCTGACAGGCATGGGCCACTGTGCCTGGACCCCATTTTTTTGTTGTTTTTGGATTTCTTGATCATGATGTTTTTACATATGCATAGGTTTGCTTGAGGATATTTAATTCAGTTAGTTCTCTTGTGCTTTGTAGTTGGCTTCTGGGGGAGCTGATGTCTTTTTTTTTCTTGTTTCCTACAGTATCTATGAAATGTACAGTTAAATACACTAGAGTGACTTGATTCCTCTATTCTAGTTAGGGTGCCGGTATGGCTTTTGTGGATGGCTTTTATTGTAGTTGTTCATGTTGTTCTAGACTAGGGGACATGTAGAAAGTTTTGCATAAAGGGAACTGCCATTATCCTCAGCTACGTCTGCGTCTCCCCTGCCTTCCTTCCTTTCCTTTCTAGTAGATGCTTGCAGTAAATAGTAAATACATTCATTGTAGGAACTGGTACCTACACACATCGCATCTTGGTCCTTTCTACTTCCCTTTCTAAGTCATTCTTGACCAGGCACAGTGGCACACACTTGTAATTCCAGCACTTTGGGAGGCTGAAGTAGGAAGGTGGTGAGTTTGAGCCCGGCCTGGGCAATTCAGCAATTTAGTAAGACCCTGGTTTAAAACATAAAAAGGGCAGGGATGTAGCTTAGCGTGAAGGTCCTGGGTTCAAGCTACAGTACAGGGAGGAAAACAAATGAATAAGTCATTCTTTCCCGGGTGGCTGGACCTGGGACACATGTTGTAGGCAGAGCCAACGAGATGGTTGAAGGATCGGACGTGTCGTGACTGGGGTCCCGGGTGCGTGCAGGCCTGGGCTCCTGGTGGGGAGAGGCTCCTGAACAGTTCTCTCTCTCAAGGTTTCAAGCCTGAGGAAAGGAAGCGAGGGGATGCGTGCGAAGGTGACAGCGGAGGACCCTTTGTCATGAAGGTAAACAACTCTCAGCTCAGAAGCTGCTCGGGCAGAACCAGTTGCCTGGCAGGTCCATATGGGCGCTGCCTTGGATGCGACTCTCTGGATCCCATTTTTCCTCCTCAGAACCCCTCCAACGACCGCTGGTATCAAATGGGCATTGTTTCCTGGGGCGAAGGCTGTGACCGGGATGGGAAATACGGCTTCTACACACATGTGTTCCGCCTGAAGAAGTGGATCCAGAAGGTCATCGAGCAGTCCGGGTAGGGGCTGCTCCTGCTGTGGGTTCCTCGCTGTACAACCACAGACACCAATCCACTCAGAGTATTTTTGTGCCTTGTTTCTGAAACGACAGTTCCAATAAAGGTGGCTGCGTCAGTGAGCCTCGGGCTCCCAGTGCTGTTCCTGTCGCTCTGTGGCCGGGTGGGGAGGGCTGGCAGTCTCCGGGACAGGACTGCAAGGTGCTGCCACCAGCACAGGGCGGGCCAAGGGGAGGGGGGTGTTGCATGCATGAGCATCCAGTCTCACACGCAAGGTGGGGCCTGGGCTCACTGGAGGGAGGTGGGTAAACTGAGGCCTGGAAAAGTAGCTCATTCGAAGTCACAGAGCCAAGCACTCAGAGTAGGACTGAAACAGGGCATGAATCCTGCACTCCAGCTGCTGTCAGGCCCAGAGCAGAGGGTGGAAAGGACACCTCTTGAGACTCTCCTACGATGGCCCAACCCCAGCCCATGTCATTATAATGGCTCAGTACTCACAATGCCTTCATTTGAGAGTCCTGGGAAAAGAGTGGTTAGGAGCAAAGCCTCTAGCACGATTCTGGCTCCAAACTTAGCAGGGATAACATGGTCAAGTCACCTCACATTTGTATTTTTTTTTTGTGGTGCCGGGGATCGAACTCAGGCCCTTGTGCTTACAAGGCAAGCACTCTAATCACTGAGCTAAATCCCCAGGCCCACATTTGTATTTTATACACTTTTAGTTTTTGGTTTTTTGAGACAGGGTCTGACTATGTAGTTCACATTGGCCTTGAACTTGCGGCAGTCCTCCTGCCTCAGACTCCTGAGAGCTAGGTTTAGAGGCATGTGCCACCACACCGGCATAAAGACCCAGAGTTATGAGGGGTAAACGACTTACACAGTGCACTCAGCACCGTGCCTGGTGCTGACTCCTGCCTGGAAACTGGACTGGCGTGCTCAACACTGCTCTGCTGCTTATCAGCCCCTCTTCTGCTCCCCACAAGCAGGATAGCAGGGGGTTACTGCATCCTGGAATTCTCCTGACACAGTGATTTTCAGACTGCAGCAATTTGTTTTTCTAGGAAATAGGTCCTTAAGGGTATGTAAATGGATTTGTAAAAGGTTTGGACAAATTTAAAACATCAGGTGTACAGATGCACACCTGCAATACCAGCACTCTGACAGGCTGACGCAGGAGGATCCCAAGTTTGAGCCCAGCCTGGGTAGTTTAATGACTTACCAAGACTATTTCTTGGAATAAAAAATAATGGGTTAGGGCTCTGTGCAAAGGTCTTGTGTTCAATCACCTGCACCACAAAAAAACAGACAAAGAACCTGAAAGAATATAAAGTAACAAGATTTTTTTTGAGACAGGGTCTATGTAGTTTAGGCTGGCCTGGAACTCACAGCAATCCTCCTGCCTCAGCCTCCTAAGTGCTGGGATTACAGGTGTGTGCCACCACACCTGGCAAGTGACAGGATTTAAAAAATCCCATGCCTAGAACATTCTTCAAGGTTATGTTGACAGAGGTCACCATGTGGGACAGAGCATGACTCTGACCCATGGCCGCCCTGGCTGTCCAGTGTTATGGAGCCTTTCCCATTGGAGTGTTTATGACTCAGGGCACCACAGCCAGCAGCATCTGCGACAGTGAGTTTCACAGGGGCGATGCCAGCTGGAGTAGGGCTGAGATGTCTTCTGCCCCGGGTTGGGTACCTCGTGTTACCATTCTTGACTTAGGCTCTTCAGCTACCGTGCTTGGTTTTGAGTGGGAAGGGACTGACAGGGTTATCTTTAACCATCTTCCCCATCCTTTTTCCCCTTTTTCAGTACAGAAGGGAACAGGGGATAGGACACAGTTCTCTGTCCTTGTTCCTTGGTTCTGGTGGAGTGGAAAATAGGGTAAAAGTGGAGTTGAGTGTGCTCCTGGTGTCACAGCGATCCAAAGCCTTAACCAGACAGGGGAAGGCATTCAGAATCAGTGTGATATGCAAACCTGCTTGGGAAACAGGCCCATGTCTCGCAGACTGCTTCCCTCCGCATCACTGTACGTGTGTCTGCTCTGGGCGCTTGGGGTTTTCAGGTTAGCTGTGCTAACTCAGTCCATGCCCGAGCTCACATCCTTCTGTGGCAATGAAGGCCACCTTCCCCACCGTGAACACTCACTGCCCTGTGCCCCTGAGAGAGAAGCAGGCCTATCTCAGGAAGCTCTGATGATGGGATGAACACCTGGAGGATTTCCTTGAACAGTGGCTGGGAGGGTCCTCTGAAGTTCATGATTCCCTGGGTCTCCCCAACCCCAGAACCTCTTAGCCTGCAGTTTTTCTGGCTCTGGAGAGAGGGATGGCCTGCAGCTTTTACACCAGAGGTGAATCCTTAGTCCACGTCCCGGTCCTCGCACAGACCAGTTTAAAGCAGCTTTTAGTCTGGACCAAGAGACACAGGTAATCAGGCAGGAAACAATTTCATTCTCTCAACTCCATCCGGGAAGGAGCCCCATCTGCAGATGTGCTGTGGGAACTGCCGCAGCTTGGCCGATGCCTATCTCACGGCACTTGGGCTACAAGGTGGCAGGTCGTTTACAAGTTCCTTGTAGTCCTGGCTGGTGAACTGAAGACAGAACCAGAAGCGTATGACAGGGAAGGAGGACGAAGTTTCTCTGCTCCCCTCAGAGCTCATACAGGAAGCAGGAGAGGCAAGTCCCTTCCAATCTAAGAGAGTCACAATGCCCCATGTCTGTGAGCCAGAAAAAGGTGGGACTCCACAGGCACCAACAAGCCTTTCTTGAACTGGCTGTGTCCTGGTCCCAAATCAGGTGACAGAGTGGCCCAGCACTCCTGGATATGGAGCACCTTGGGAGACAGGTATAGTTAATGCAAACTTTATTTATAAAAGACTCTTAAATTAGTTGTCTCATGCCATGCATTCATACAGAATTCAGTGACCCTTCCAGGCTACAGGGAGAAGAGATCACAAACTCAAAGGAAAACTATTAAAGAGTTCTAATAGTTAAAAGCCAGGAAAGATTAGGACAACTTTACAAATGAGCAGTCAAAAAGAAAAGAACAGAAAAAGGCCATGGAAACTAGTGTGCGCGGAGGGACAGCTGTTTACAAGTCTGTACACTAACTAATCCACAGAGGGCTGTGGGGCGTGTGGGGACCAGGGGACAGCCACCTCCTCTGCTGGCGCTGATATCTACAGCTGCTTTGTGCACACTCGGCCTGCGTGGCCACTCCATACTATGAGGGCTTCTAGTTTAGTAAACTAAAGCTGCAGGGGGCCAGGGACGGCAGCTTCATTTGCGACTGCTCTTTATTCTCTCCAGTCTTTTTTTCAAGTCATCTATGTTGGTTGTGGAGGAGGAGGAGGAGGTCATGGTGCCTGCAGAGTGGGTCTGGTTGGAGTCCAGCTCCGAGTGCTGGTGCTGCTCGCGAGACTCCCGCAGCTGGGACAGCTTGCTGTGCAGCATGTCTGTGGAGGAGGCCACCGGGGGCACCGTGGGCTTGGAGAGCAAAGAGGTCAGCGGAGGCCGGTCATCTTGCTGTGGAGAGAAGGGGGGATGCCCTCAGACCAGGAAGCAGGCCAAAGTCAGGTCTGGAACAGTACACACCAAGGCCAGGCTATTGCCCTGGGCCAGCCTGTGCTGACCCTGCGTCACTGCCCTCCCGACCCCGTAGGAGGAGGAGCAGTACCTTTGTGTTGTCCAGCCCACATCTCTGCCGGAGGATTTTTAGCCTTTCCAGATAGACAGATGGTCCTACCTCTTCGCCATTTGTGTTACCTATGGATGACATTGTGCTTGTAGGGGCAGGCACACAGGTGACCTCCATCTGAGGCGAGATGCCTAGGGAGGAAAACATATAAAGAATATTTACATAGACACACCTTACTCCCAGACTGCCTGGCATGTGCAAGGCCATAAATTCAATCCCCTGTAAGTATGCATGCGCGCGCACACACACACACACACACACACACACACACACAATTTCCTAGAGCTACATCAGCACATGCCTATAATCCCAGGTACTTGAGAGACTGAGGCAGGAAGATCACAACTTGAAGCCAGCCTGGGCCAAACTTAGTAAGAACTTACAAAAAAACCCAAAAAAACAAAAACAAAACAAAACAAAGAAACAGAGCTGGGTGTGCATATGTGTAATCCCAACCCTCTGGGAGGCTAAGGCAGGAGGATTGAAAATATGAGCCTGGCTTGGGCAATTTAGGAAGACTGTATCTCAAAAAATAAAAAAAATAAAAAAAAAAATAAAAAAAAATAAAAAGAGAAGTTGGTGATTTAGTTTAGTGGTAGAGTGCTTGCCTAGCAAGTGCAAGGCCCTAAGTTCTGAGTTCAATGCCCAGCACACACACACACAAAAAGAGCCAAGGATATAGCGTACCATGAAGGTCCTGGGTTCAATCGCCAGTCCCATGAGAGAGAATGGGGGGGGGGGGGGGGGGGGGGGCTGGCAATGTAGCTCAGTGGTATAGAGCACATACATATTTGCTTAAACAAGGCTTGGGTTCAATCTCTGGTACCAAAAAATGTCTGGGGGCTTGAATGTTGCCACTGTACTTGAAAACTAAAAAATCCACAAGGTTTCACCTGGAGTGGGGATTAAGGGTTGTCTGAAGTGCCCAGGATAGGCTGACAAACACTTGAGGAACTCAAGAGGACATGGAAGGGCAGAATGTAGGTTGGACTATCCGTCTGCACCTGGGTGTGCAAGCGGCTGGATTTCAGCAATCACAGGGCTGACTGGGGCAATCCTACTCCTGAAACCTGAGGACCTTAAATGTGCAGAAGCAACTTAGGTGTGGACCAGGCGCCACTGCTGGAAAGCTCCTCTTGGGACCCAGAAAGGACAGCAGAGCCCCAGCCCATGGAGGCTTCAGGAGCAGGCAGAAGCTGAGGTGCCTGACACAGCTGGAGAGGAACAGGCCTGGAGCAGCTGTCCTGTCACTAGGATCCATATTCTAGCAGGGGAGGGAGGGACCAAAACCACTCGAAACAATCACAAAAAAAAATCTCTCATTTCCTAAATTTCTGAGAAGGAAGGTATTTTAAAATGAGGACATTTAAATACCAAATCTGGGGCTGCTTCCTGCCCACCATGCCATGAGCTGTTTTCTCCCCTGCCACGCTGCCCTGCCTTGGAGCCAGCTGACCATGGGCTGAAACTTCTACACGCTGAGAGCCAAAATAAACCTCTCCTCCTTTAATTTATGGTTGTTGGGTATTTTGTCTCAGCAACAAGAAAGTAACTAGGACAACCTGGAAAGCAACCACTAAGCAAAAAGAAAAGAATGAAGAAAATCTCTAGGAATTAAGAATAAGCTGTCAGGAAAAGGAGAAATCACAGAGGAACCAGAGAAGCTGAGACAGGAAAAACAAAGAAGCACGGTTGGGGATTTAGCTCAGTGGTTAGAGTGCCTGCCTAGCAAGGCACAAAAGCAAAACAAAACAAAACAAAGAAGCAGTCTGAAAAGGGATAATTTCTGGATACATATGAATTGCAAAAATGGAACCAACTGCGCTCGCTTCGGTAGCACATATACTAAAAATGGAACGAAGAAGATATAAAAAGCACTGGATAATCTAGGAACATACAATGAAACTGAAGCAGTAAGTAAAACTCAGCAGCCAGGTATGGTGGTGCACACCTGTAATCCCAGCCCTTGGGAGGAGGCTGAGGCAGGAGGATGGCCTTGAGTCTGAGGCAAGCCTGGGGTGCACAGTGAGCTCAAGGCTAGCGTGAGCTACACAGCAAGACACTGCCTCAAAAAAAACTAAAACAGGTGGAGTTGGGGATTTAGCTCAGTGATATAGCACTTGCCTAGCAAGTACAAGGCCCCAGGTTTGATCCCCAGCACCCAAACAAACAAAAAACCCCTACCAACTAAGAAAAGCAAACAAACAAACGAAAAACAAAACTGAACTTGTGGTGGACAGTGAGCTCAGTGATAGAGCACTTGCTTAGCATTTGCAAGGCACCCAAACTATCTCCAGCACCAGAAAATAACAAAAACCTGATTCCCATGAAAATGTAATACTTTTTGCAAAACATAAAGTACTGGGAGGAAAAACTGCTTTATGGTAAATAGAAAAGATGACTCCAGGGGAGAAAGAATTTCTTAGAGATGTAAGGTGAAAAATGAATGAGGGATAATGTAAAAGGCAGCAAAAGAGGCCTGAATATTCTTGGATATGAAACCAACTCAGTGATCAATGGGATCGCACTGCAGGTGTTGCAAATGTACCACTTCGGCCCAAAATACCAGCTGTTGGACATCCCCAGAAAGAACTCTGCAAATGGAAAGGAGGCCCTATCCTGATCAAGTGCAACATGTTATGTCCATACATTCACCTGACATTCTGCCCATTAGCCTTCAAGAAAGACTCTCATGGTCTTGGAGAGGGGTCAAATTCCAGGTCCAGAGGTGGGGAGCCAGCACAAAGGCCCTCGGGCACAGGCCTGGGTGTTGTGCAAAAGCAAGGGGCCAGTGGCTCAGGGGAGTGGATGAGGTGCCCAAGGACCATGGGGTCAGACAGCGCAGGACCTCAGAGACCTTGCAAGGGCTTTGCTGAGCGCAGGCTTCTGCAGAATGCCAGGAAGATGCATCTGTGTGCGTATGGACAGAACACAGAGTGGGCAGGGTCTGAGTTCCTGGAGCAATAGAAGGAGACCATACCTGTGGAAGTGGGAATCCGGCCTTTGCCCTCTCTCTCCATCTCAATCACCCGAAGGCCTCTTTCAACATAACTCTGGAAGAATTGCGAGGAATTTTTCAAAAATGGTTCAATATCAGCATCTGAGTATTTCTTTTTATATTCATATAACTCTGCTAAGCCCTGGTGAACAAGAGAAAGAAAAGGTAGGGATGGATGTTCATTAATGTCTCTTTCCACAAAGCAGGTCCCTGTTTGGGTCAGTACTTTCACTCTTACCTCTTTAGTGTTCTCTTTAGAGCCAATCTTCTTAAAAATCTCAGCTAAGAAATCATTCACTTTGGCCTTTGATGATTTTTCATCCTGCAAAATTGAAAGATGCCAGGAGGGACTGTTTAGATTTGAGTTATTAATTAGGAACCAATGGTTGAGTCTGAACAGAAAATATCAGGGCAGGGGATTTAGCTCAGCAGTTAAGAGTGCTTGCCCAGCAAGCACAATGCCCTGAGTTCGATCCCTGGCACCAAAAACAAAACAAAACAAAACTAACCAAAAGAACAGAAAATATCTCCAAACCCGGAGTTTACTAGTACGTCCCTGCAGGTGTACGTCCCTGCAGGTAACGGTGCAGCAGAAACACCAGCACTCTGGTTATGATGCCCGTGCTCTCGGGTTTTCCAGCTGCAGTGGCTGAAGGAGGAGTTGGCCTATGCACCCCCAATTTAACAGAGCTCAGGGAGGGGGTATCTGATGAGCGGTGCCTTGGGTACACACACAGAATCCTTTCTTGGGGCCCCCACATCACAAGGTTATTAGTGTATGTTTTAAAACGTCATGTTGGAAACAGTCAGAGCCCCACAGCAGGAGGCCAATCCCTGGTCCTGATCTTGGCCTTCAGAGGTGTCTTCCAGGGGACCTCAGCTGCAGACCCGACCCTTTCCTAGGAAACCTCCACCCCGCGCTCAGCCCCTCCCGCCGGACACTCACTATTCGAGATGCGCCCTTCTCGGTTTCCTTCTCAGACTTGCTCCCAGCCTGGTCCATGCTGTGCTTCATCATCCGGCAGAGGTGGGCCTCCAGCTCAGACTCGTTCTTGTTGTCAATCATCGTGAGGTGGTCCAGGATCTGGTGAGAACGGCACTCACGTGGCGGTGATGCCCTTGCACTGCGTGCTCTCTCAACTCCCTGACCAGCTCCTGCTCCCACTTACCTTGGGGCCTTTCAATTTGCATAACGTGTGAAGCAGGGTCTTTAGGGTCCTTATGGGGAATTCGCTTTTGCATTGCTTCAGCTTCTCCTTGGGGAAAACCTTCATGAAAATGTGGATGTCCAGAAGAATTCTGTCCAGGTTGATGCTGTTGATGGTGTCGGGCAATAGCCGAACCATTCTCCAAAGACACTATGGAGAAAAGAAATCAGGAGTGAGACTGAAGAGTAAGGATACTCTGTCGCCATGCATCTTTCCCAAGCTCAGGCTCACTTCTAAAAGATGGTCTGGAGTAAGTGTGGGTCATAACCTTCAAGTTCAGCAACTAAATGTGAAACTTAAATTTTTTTTTGGTTTTCTACCATGGGGTCTCACTATGTAATCCAGGCTGGCCTCAAACTTGAGGTGATCCTCCTGCCTCAGCCTCCTAAGTGCTAGGAATGTAGGATTGCAGGAGTGTACCACCATGCTCGGCTAAACATGAATCGCTCTACCCCATCACTGATGGAAGTGTGACAAGTCATCCACCTCATCACCCTTCTCCCTCCTCCCTCCTGCTCCCAGGGATGGTGGCCACCGTGGAGCTTGTGAAAACATGAGATTCTGCCCTTGGTTTCCTTGATACCCAAGAATAGATTAATTCAGCTTGCTTAACCACATCTAACCCAAGCAGACAAAAGATCATGCACTGCTACTGTGTTCTAACAGGGTTACAATATTATAGATCTGTTTGTTTGGAGTCTTTCATGAATGAGACTGAAGTCGCCAGAGAAATGAAATTTGTCTCACCAAACTTCTTGCCTTTTGATTCTGGAGGTGGGTGAACTACCTACACAGTAGCTCTTCCTTTTCACTGTTTGAGGCCAAAAACTTTTAGGCCTGAGCTTGGTGTATAATTTGGAAGGGAGAATGAAGACCAGTTATACTTTTTCAAATATGTTTTGGCTGATGTGAGGCAATGTCTTAGCTCAGATTCTTTTTTCTCTACACTTTAACAAAGGTATTGCATCTCTGAAAGAAAAGAGATCAAATCATTTCAACTTCACCTTCATAACAAGCTCTGAGAATCTGGGAGAACTGGCTGTTGCTAGCAGGCTGTCTTGGAGCAAAACAAGCAGGGCACTGGAAAGCAAACCAACATAGCATTAATATATTTCAAACATTCATTCCAATTAAAATCATTTTATTGATTGATTGATTGATTGATTTTTGGTGCTGGGGATCGAAATCAGGGCCTTGTGCTTGCAAAGCAAGCACTCTAACCACTGAGCTAAATCCCCAGCCCTAAAATCACTTTATACAATAGAGTGCTACTCTGCCATAAAGAATGATAAGCTCGAGATATTTCTAGGTAAATGGATGCATCTTGAGATCATACTCTTAAGTGAAATAAATCGGACACATATGTTTAAATACCATATTGTTTCTCTGGTGTGAGAAACTGAAAGTGTAAATAAAGACTAAAATGTGTTATATTGGGAAAGGGAAGAAAGTGTTCAAATGGGAAAGGAACAATCCAGGGGGGAAGGAACAGTAGGACAAGAGAAATAAGAAATGGAAGGAAAAAATGTAAACAAAACTTTTGTAAATAAGGAGGGAGGAAGGGGTGAGGGGAGGGGAATGGGAAAAAAAGAACCAGTAAGATATATCATGTATAGGTATAAATCCCCTATGATGAATGTTATCACTATGTCCATCTAAAATGTACCATTAAAATAAAAAAAAAATCACTAAGTGAAGGGCCAAGTGTGACTACTCTCTATGTAATAAAGTGAGTACTCATGAATACTTGACATGTAGTTGTATTTTTTTATATTTTTGGTTTTTATTTTTTGGAGGTGCCAAGAATCGAACTCAGGGGCTTGCGCTTGCCAGGCAAGTCCTCTACCACTGAGCTAAATCCCCAACTCCGTGTAGTTGTTTTTAAAGAAAAGGTTATTTAAGCTTTTATATACTTGGAAAATAATAGTTTATCACTTTATTTTTTATTGTCATTGATAGATGAAGAGAAATGTATCTGAAAAGTCCATGTCAGAAGATGTAACTGACATATTTCATAATTCTAGCCTAGAAAACTCATGGCACTGGTGGTTTGCTGAGGTGAACTAGCTTTGGGTGTTGGCTCATGCTGGAATACCTTGGGCCCATGTGAAACTGAAAAGTAATAAACCAACCCACTGGGCAATTCTTAGATACCACTGCTGCAGTGACTCTCTGTTTTCTTTTTCTTTGGCGCTGGGGACCAAACTCTGGGCCTTGTGCTTGCTAGGCCAGTGCTCTACCACGTAAGCTAAATCCCCAGCCCGACTTTCTGATTTCTGTGCATATTCAAAAGAGCAACCATTCCAGGTTCTAACAGAGAGCATACAAATGTACCTCAAGATGTTGGTCTGGTCTGACTTCTCCAGAACCTTCACCACCAAGAGGTTCACGGAACGGATCACCTGCTGCCCTTCCTCCAGGTCTTCAATCCGAGAATCCAGCATTAAGGTGATGAGGCCATGCATCAGGTCTTTCAGCACTCCAGTGGATGCCTCCCGGGCCAGGCTTTCAATCTGAAACAGCTATCCAGTCCCAACTGTGTTAGGGAGGTTAAAAACTCAATATATGGAGCAAAAAGGATAAATATGCTTGGGTGGCATATTCCAGTAAGCATTCAATTATATTGTATTCTTTTTTTTTTTTTTTTTTTTGTGGTACCAGGGATCGAACTCAGGCCCTTGTGCTTGCCAGGCAAGCACTCTAATCACTGAGCTAAATCCCCAGCCCCAATATATATAGTTTTTTTGTGTACTAGAGATTGAACTCAGGGCCTTCACCTTAGCCCTTTAAATATTTTTTGAATTTTGAGACAGGGTCTTGCTAAATGGCCCACACAGAGGGGGAACTTGCCATCTTCCTACCTCATCTACCACAGTGCTTGACTACTGGCATGTGTTGTCATACCCGGCTTGTTTTGTTTTTTTGAGACAGGGTCTCACTATGCCCAGGCTGGCCATGAACTTGCTATATAGTCCAGGCTGGCCTCCAACTCCCAATCCTCCTGCCTCAGCTTCCCAAGTGCTTGTGATTACAGGTGTATGCCATCACACTCAACTTTAATAATACTTTTAATGTAAGCACGCTTATTTGTGAAAATTCAAATACAGTTTACCATGCCTGAAGAAACTGGCAGGAAGCAGAACTCTAGGTAGTAGGAAAGCACTCTATCCTAATAATAAGGTAACCTAGACTGTACCCTAATAGCCAATGGAAGTGCTCAGCAGCAGCTTGCTATAGCATCCATGGAAAGCTCTTCAAACTGACCCAGGACTCACGGGAACAGCAACACTGCCTCTGAGAACCTGGCACAGGAGGAACGAGGGCTGCTTCACTTCTGCAAGGTGCCTTACCGAGATCATATTGCCGATGATGCAGCTGTACAGCTTGATGATCTCATCCTTCTCCAGTTTCTCATCTGCCATGTGCGTGTTGTAGATGAGTCTGAGCTGCATGAAGGTGGCTATCAGAAACTGATCAATGTGGCCAGACATAGCTTCGGCTTTGTCTTCCTGTCTCAGGACCTCGTCAATCTGATAACAGAAATCCTAAGATATATTTTCCAAGCTTCATACTGAGCAGCAGAAAGATACTGCAAGGGACTTCTCTGTGAGAGTGTTAGCAAAGTGTTTCCAACAGCTTACCTTCAAAACAAACCCTCGTAAAATCTCATTCTAAGGAAGTTAGCCATTGAATATATACTGTATTTACTGAGCAAGCTATTATGTGGATTAATCACAAATCCTATTCTAAGAGGCTCTCTAGTTCAGGGAATAATTCTATGCTTAAATGTGCAATTTATTGTATATTGTGGTGGTATGTGCCTGTGATCCCAGCACTCGAAGGTTGAGGCTGGAGGATCACTAATGAGTTCAAGGCCAGCCTGGGCTACATAGTAAGTGTAAGGTTAGTTTGAACTATCTAGCAAGAACCTGTCTCAAAAAAACAAAAAAGCCAAAAAACTAAACAATAAACGTATGATCAATTTAGTACAAAGAATGCTTTTTAGACACTATCCCCCTGCTTTGGTGGTATTGAGTATCGAAGCCATGGCCTTTATATTGAAGTATACCCCCAGACCCCTTTTTTATTTTTGGGACAGGGTCTCATGAAGTTGTTAAGGGGCCCAGGCTGGGCTCAAATTTGGGATCTTCCTGCCTCAGTCTCCCAGAGTAGTTTTGGGATTATAGATGTGAACCACCATGCTTGACTTTTTTTGTTTGTTTGTTTGAGACAGGGTCTTGCTTTGTAATTCAGGCTGGACTTGAACTCACTGTGTAGTCCAGGCTGACCTCAAACTCACAGCAATCCTCTTGCCTCAGCCTCCCGAGTGCTGAGATTACAGGTGTGCACCACCACACCCGGTGCTTGATATTTTAAAGGTATTTTTGGTACCAGGGATTGAACCCAACATCTTGCACACACCAGGCAAATACTGTACCACTGAGATACATCTCCAGTGGTAATGAAGATCTCTTATTTAAGAAAAAGGGGTGGGGGTAACATTTATATACACTATAAAGTGAACGGTACCCTGGTAGTATGGAAGCTTTGGTCCTCCTTTCATTTATCACTCTGTATGTATACTTCATAAGCACAATTTTATATAAAACTGGGACAGTTTAACAATGACGTCTCAACATGGACACCATAAAAAAATACTACGCATTTTTGGGGAGATTTGCTCCCCCTCTTTTTTGCAGATAACAGACAGTGATGATGTGGCATACATTCTCAAGTTCACATATATACAATCACACATTTACAGAGACAAGGTTTGGTACACTGTTTATTCTATAAAAGCACTGTAGCACATTACTTCCACAAAGTGACCAAGAACTCCCTGGGCCATTTGCATCGATTCTAGTATTAAGAACCCAGGTAGGATGAGTGATGGAGGGCTACGTAACAGCACATGTGTGAGTGCACCAAAATGTACTCAATCATTTCTGACAAGGAACTTCCAGTGTCTCTGGTTTGGTTATTTTGTCCACTCTATTGTACAACAAACATCGTTTTATATATCCTTATGTGCACTTGCATTTCTGTGAAAGGCGAGGAGGGACAGTGCTGAATACCTTTTTGCATGTTTACTGAACTTCTGGCTATATTCTGTGATTTGTCTATTCATATTTCTATTTCTCTTGGGTTCTCTTTTTCTCAAGAGTTAATGATTTCTACTAACTAAAAAGCTATTAATCTTTCACTAGTCAAGACTGGTTCCAAATATATTCCACAATATTTCATTTATTTATTTATTTATTTTGGTTTTTTGAAACAGGGTCTTGCTATATAGTTCAGGCTGGCCTCAAACTTGTGGCAATCCTCCTGCTTCAGGTCCTGAGAGCTGGGATTACAGGTATGTACCACTATGTTGGTCTACTTTTGCTTTTTAAGCAATCTAGTAAAAGATTTGTTTTTGGGCTGGGGAGTTAGTCAGTGGTTAGAGTGCCTGCCTTGCAAGAACAAGGCCCTGAGTTTGATTCCCAACATCAAAAAAAAAAAAAAGATTTGTTTTTGTTTTTATTTTACAGGGGCCAGCTTTTATATTCATAATTTTCTGCAGTACTAGGGATTTATACATATTTATAATTTTAAACAATACATTTCTGGAATTTTATTTCCTACTTTCAAATTTCACCTATTTTCTACTTTCTTAAGAGTACCATAGCAAATCTCTTTTAGCCTTTTTTAAAGAATAAATGCATTTCAGGCAATATGTTTTTCTGAGTTTTATTTTTCCAATATGGCTCTGCAGTAAAATATTTTCCTATTTACTCTTAGAACTTTTATTTATTTTTGGGATGCTGGAAATTAAAGCCAGGGTCTCACACGAGCTAGACAAGTGCTCTACTACAACTGAGCCATACCCTTGGCCCATATTTATTTATTTTTGATCAAAAGGTTATTTGGTAGCAAGAAACCAGTATTTTTGTGATATTATTTATTTAAAATTTTGTTGGGTTATCAGCAAAGAATTTCATCACTGTATTTTCTACTTTTTGTATTTGCTAATGCTTTCTTTATATACAATACTTTTTAAAATGTTCAATGGAAGTTGGGCATGGTGGTGTACATGCTTGTAATCCCAGCACTTGATAGGCTGAGGCAGGAGGATCACGAGTTCAAGGCCAAGCTGTACCACATAGCAAGTTCAAGGAAAGTGTGGACTAAAAAGACTCAAAAAAGGTCCAAGGAAGGTACGAAGAAACAAATTATCTTTTCAGGGAATTTAAAATTCATATATGCTAATTAAATCTAGACTGGTTTTCTAATATCCTCCTGCCTCAGTTTCCCAAATGCTGGAAGTATAGGCTCCAATTTTTAAAAGTTGATTTTGTTCTTCTTAGGTTATTTAGTCTCCCATACAAATTTCAGAATCAGCTTCTCAAATTCCAGCAAAGTTTCTTGAGATTTGGATTGGAAATGCACCAAATTTACGGACTAAATGAACTGGCATATTTCCAATCCTGAGTTCTGTGAACATAGAGTAGTATATATGTATTTGGAAATTCACTAATGTCATTCAATAAAGTAAACTGCTCAGGCTGGAGTCAAACTTTTGATCTTCCTGTCTCAGCCTCCCAGAGCACTGGACTGCAGGTGTGCAGTACCCTGCCTGGCAAGACAGACCTCAAGGCTTGCTCACACTTCAGATGCTACCTGATGTACAGCTCTTGTGCTCTGAGAAGGCAGCTCAATGAATAGCAGGGGTGCTGGGGATTTAAATCCAGGCCTCAGGGCTGGGGAGTTAGCTCAATGGTTGAGCACTTGCCTAGCAAGCACAAGGCCCTGAGTTCGATCCCCAGTACCATATCCCTCCCCCAAAAAACCAAAAAAACCCAAGGCCTTGCACATGCTAAGGGTGTGCTCTCCACTGAGCTACAACCAAGTCTTGAGAATCAAAACTTTTAATAGGAGACTGTGTCTAACAATACCAAAAATCTGTTCAGATTCCCAATTCTATCCTTCCATCTGTTTTCCTGCAGATGTCTAATGGGCTGCTAAAATGGTACATAGCAGAGACAGGACTCCACTACATAGTCCAGACTGACCTTGAACTTATATGTAGCCCAAGCTGGCCTTGAATTCATGGTGACCCTCCTGCCTCAGCCTCCCAAGTGCTGAGATGACAGCATGTTCCACCACATCTCATTCTTGTGATATATCTCTAGATAACCTCTCAAGTGACAGAAAGCTGCCTGACGCAAGTGGCCAGAGTAACTTCTTTTTCCCAATTAAAGGTGCACATACTGTATTACAGAAAAATTGCATTAGTCTTTCTGAATCAATTCAGAGTAAGTGAATCTGATGCTTCAAGACCCTCTAATACTTTGTGCTGAATGTTTCCTCTCTCGTTTTTTGAGACAGGGTCTCACTATGTGGTCTAGGCTGGCCTCAAACTCACAGCCATCCTTCTGCCCCAGCCTCCCAATCTCTTTCTAGGTAACCAGTTTCCCGTCTCTGCACCAGCCCTCCCCCATGTCCATGCCCACATTTCTGCCACAATGCGGACTCCCCATTCCAAGTTGCACTGTGTGCCCCACTGTTCCAACACACAGGGACATCCTTTTCACCTTGCCTGCGGGGTGCCTTCCGGCACAGACACTGCTTCAGTTCTGACTCCCAGGTCTGGTGATGCTCTCCTCACAATGCCTGAGCTCTGAGGCCCTCACAATGGGCCCATAATGGCTCCCTACTTCCACCCACCTGCCATGACTGTGCATGCCTAGCCAACGCTGCTTCACCCACTAACTTTAAGACTAGACTACAGAGAAGGGAGGTAGAGAGTGATTATTTTAAAAGGAGCTTTTGCTGGCAATTTAGCTCAGTGGTAGAGCACTCACCCAGCATGTGCAAGGCTTTGGATTTGAACCCCAGTATTGCCTCCCATTCCACAAAAAATTAAAAATCATGTACCTTCTTTGTCTAAATTTTCTAATAGACTCTCATTGTCTTAAAATAAAATCGAACTAGCTTCCATGATAATCTGTTCCCACCCCTCAAATCACATTATGGCCCTTCCGCCTTGTTTTCTTGAACCTGGTGATCTCATTCCTGCCTCATGGCCTTGAGTACTACCCTGATCTGCACATTCCTATCAGTAAGACTTTTCCTGATCACCCCATTTAAGAAACTATGCAGCGTCCCTCCCACCACCCCATCTGGTGTTTTTACACAGCAGTTATGACTATCTGATAACTTGTTTGGTTATTGGTCTTTGTCCCCATAAGAGTTGGTCCCAACTTGTTTACTGCTTATCTCCAGCCTCTGGCGCATGAATGCAAGGCTCTGTCCTCCAAGGCAAGTGCTGACTGAACGGTCCCTGTGCACCACACCTTGTTTCATCTCTTCTGGTGGTACTAAGCATTGAAGGCGGGGTTTGCCAGCCCTTTTTATTTTGGGATGGGGTCTTGCTAAGTCACTAGGTTGCCCAGGTTGGGCTCAAACATGCAACCCTTCTGCCTTCTGGAGGGCTGGGATTACAGGCGTGAACCACCACACCCAGCCACATGCACTACTTCTTTTCTTCAACAGAGCAGCACTGGACCCCGGCTTCGTGGTTCTTACGGCCTCGGTGTGCCTCAGTGGGGCTGCTGGCAAGAATACTCCCGTTACCTGTGTCAGAGCTTGGATACTTGCGTTGATGTCACCACTGGCTACTTGGGAGATAATGAAATTGATTGTGGATGCTGTATTACTGTGCATGTCATCAAAGTGTGGAGAAACAGCCCGAATCCTAGACAGCAGAGGGAAAAGATCAACTCCATTACAAGATATCCCAGGTAAGTGAGAATTACAATTTCCTATGAGATTCAGGTCTTTGTAAAATACTGTTGTTGGTGAGACAGTAGTCATTCTAAGCTTGTTTTTGCTGTTACTAGGGATTGAACCCACTGCCTTCACACTGTACTCGATCACCAGCCTTTTAGTGTTTCTGAAACTGAGTCTTCCTAAGTGGTTAAGCTGCTCAGACTTGGCTCAGACTTGGGATCCACCTGCCTTCGCCTCCCAGAGTGCTGGAATTACATGTGTGTACCACTATACCTGGCAAGCCTAAGAAGTTTTAACTGTACACTCTCACAGAGGGCTTTTTTTTTTTTTTTTTTTTTTTTGAAACAAGGTCTTGGTATGTAGTTCAGGCTGGCCTTAAACTATGTAGCCCAGGCTGGCCTTGAACTCATGGTGATCTTCCTGTTTCCGCCTCCTGAGTGCTGGAATTACAGGCCTGTACCACCATGCCTGGTCTCTTTTTCTTTTGTGACAGGGTCTTGTGTAGTTCAGGCTGGCCTTGAACTCACTATGCAGCCCAGGCTGACCTTCAACTCGTGGGCATCCTCCTGCCTCAGCCTCTGGAGTGCTGGAATTACAGGCATGCGCCACTGCACCCAGCTGTCCAGAGGGCTCTTTTTAGATATGTACTCTGATGATCATGAACTACTTATACTTAAATGAACAACCTGGACTTACTTGGGCTCAGGAATAAGAACTGGCTCAAAAATGTCATCCAGTTTATGTTGGACAAGTTCTGGCATTTCACATCGGACTGTCCCATTGTCATTCTCAATCTCATCAAGGTCCAGCTGGAATTCTCGGCGGACCATTTGGGCGGCCTCAGGATGTCCACTCATGCCTCGGGCTTGGCTAAGGGAAGCACAAGAAAGCTCCTGAACTAAGATAGCTTTCTCAACCACAGGACAAGAGTAGCACTGCCAGGTGCCTCAAAGCTTCAAGACAGATGTTCAACTTCTGGTTTCAGCCCCCCTGAATGATTGAAGTCTAGAAAGTGTTGTAGGCAACAGTATCAGTTCATGAATGTTCTAAGAGAGCAGCTAACTCTAACATGTATTACATTACCAGCCAAGTCATAAATATTATCTCTAATTCAGTAATGCTAACATACGTTTTATTTCTATTCTGGATGGGACAGAAAATATATTGACTCAAAGCTTACTACTCACAGGAAAAAATATAAGAAAAATCTGGACTGGCTGTTTTTTTCCACAAATTAAGCAGTGTTTATGTTTTTCTAGTCATAAGCATCATTCCATGCAGTGTTCAGTACATTTTATACTTTGAAGGACAGACTCATCCCTTTTAAGAGCAGTCAGTCTTTACAGGTCAGGACCATCATTATACCTCAAAAATAGATATGTAAAGTTTCCAAATTCAAATCGGTTAAAATTAAACTCATGACACAACTCAAAATAGAGCTGTGTCACTTAGAAGGCAGTATTGTGAGTCTCTAAGCCAATTCTGGGTTGCATGCATTTTACTTGGTCTTATCTCAAGAATAGGAACTTAAGGACAACCAAATAGTGCCCAAGGAAGAAGGCAAATCAGTGCTTTAGCTTCAGGACTTTGAGCTGCCATTTCTGCTAGCCTGGAACTTCCTGAAGGCGCAGTATTTATGGACACCCTCTACCTCTGCCTAACCTCTAAGCCAGTCACCCGCCAGAGGGGATGAATCCATGTCAGAAGTTAGAAAGATATAAGAGCCCTGCTAATGAGAAATTAGCAGGCAGTACTTACATCCTATAAGTGCGATACATAATTCTGTCCACGGAAAAGCAGTGAAAGAAGGCACAAGACCATTTAGAAGTGCTTCTGAGACAAAGACAAAGACCATGAATCTGAAAGATTAACATCTGGCTACGGGACATTTACTCGGACACTCTTTCATGCATGATGATGACTACAAGAACTCAAGATTATGTTACGGACAAGCTCTGAGCACACAAAGCTACATCCACAGAGATACCCTCAGACACCATCTCCAGCCACATACTTCAGCTTGGAGGACATGTCCTCCGCCGGGCCCTTGCGCAGCATGTTGGCGTTGGAGGTTGTGTTCTGGGTGCGCTGTGGTTTCTCTTCTACCTGTTTCATTGGTGCAGCAGAGGGCCTCTTTGCTGACCGTTTAATCCTCTCCTCAAGCATGCTCATATCCTTTTCAGAGAGCTGTAAAAAGAGGCCATATTTAATGTATTAGGACATCAATCTCCCAAGATATGAACAGAACTCAAAACCTAACTGCAGGACTCAAGAATGATCTATTTTCATGCTGAAGCTAATAGAAGCTACTATAGTAGGACAAGTTTACTTTTGAAACACTTTGTGGGTGCGGGAATAGAACTTGGGGCTTTGCGGTTGCTAGGCAAGTGCTCTACCACTTCGGCTAAATCCCCAGCCAACACTGTTATTAAATCAAATACTGTTGTTAATGCTGCCTAGCTATAATAATTAGAGAATACATGAAAGAAGAAAAGGCTAGAAAAGAAAGGCTATTCATAATATAATTTTGAAGGTCAAAAATTAAATGAATTTTCTTGTCTTTACTTTGTTACTACTAAGTAGATGTTTGACTACGTGGAAGAATCTTCACCTTTGGTCATCTGTAAAATTCCTACCTACCACATCTCCTCACTAAGTGATAGCAAGGACTTGATTAGATAGTAGAGGTAAAATGATTCAAGCTTGTTGTGCATAAATGGTGCTACTATGAGCTAACTGCAATGAAGAACAAAGGTTCAGCTGCGGTAGAGACTGGCTCAGAGGGAGCAAGGAGCTAGAGGCAGAACCTGGTGTGCCTGGGACAAGTGGTTCATGACTGTACCTCGAGCTTCTTTGGACATGACTGGTACCAGTATTCATTCTGCCCCCAAGGGAGTACTTGTTAATGGAAGACCAAATGCATTAAAAATTACAGTGGACTGGGACAAAATTAAAACCCTATAGTAACTCAGATTTCTTTTTTTTTTTTTTTTGTGCCAGGAATCAGATTTCTTGATTCAAAAATAGCTTTCATGTCTGAAGCAAATCGCTATGAATACGTCTGCTCGGAAAAGAAAATCTGATTTCCAGTAAAACACAGTCGAAAGAGCCTACAACAATCAGAGATGCACTAAGCACCTGTCTGGACCCTAGGACAAATTGATGGGCTGAATTTACCAGTAAGTGGTAAAAGTTAGGTATAGTTGAGATTGCAGGAAACCCCACCACTCATAAATCTTTGAATTCTTTTCACAGCATGCAGACAATCGCCAGGGGAAAGACACTTACATTTCCAATCAGTTTGAACACCTGATCTCCGTGGACATTGTACACTGTGACGATGGTGTTGAGAGCAGCGTTGCGGACAGCATTATCACGGTCCCCTATATGAATAGCTATCTCCTTTAAGGCTTTTCCTGGGGTTGGTTGGCAAACATTCATGCCATAGGACTCGATCAGACACCCCAGCTCCTCCAGGCACTCTGTTGGGAAAGAAGGCTAGACTAAAGAGACTAACACACTTTGGCATGGCAGCCTCTCTTTACTAGATAAATCTCTGGCATGTATCAAGGAATAAACCTTATTCTGGCTCTGTTTAGAACTGTTTCTCATACACACTTTTACAAAAGAAACAATGACATATAGCAAGTGCTCCTGAAAGAAAGGCATGCCTGTGAGTCAGATGGCCCCTGTGCACTTGATTTTGTCACCAGGGTGCTACTGAGTGGTGCCTGTATCACCTGACACCATGGCCCCACCAGTGTGCAACTCATCACTCTCACAGACTAAGTCAGAAGGTGGGAAGCAACTACACAGACACTAAAGAAATGTCCAGGTTCATCAGCACTGCAGGAAAAAAAAAAGTTTGCTTTACCTGCTCTCTGCTTAGAGTTTTTGGATTTAGTTCCTTCCATGATAAAAGGGAACATCTTGCTGGCTGGGTAGACAAGGCACATCCGGTTCAGGATGGCACGAACGTCTTTCCGAATGACATCTTTCGGTTCTCCAACCTAGTCAATGAGGAGAATGATGAAGTAGCAATGGTCACCTCAGGCATGACTGTATCTTGACAGAAAGGGGCATGAAGATGAGTGGTGGAAGGTTATTACCTTACACAATGAAAGGGAGAAGGAATGAAAGTGTAGGAGCTGAGGTCAGCCTCCCAAGATGGGAAGAGTGCATTCATTACCTTGAGGATGAGATAGGGGATGAAGGAAGATGCTTCATTTTCAGTGAGGTGATATTCCTCCTCACTCAGCAGTGTAAAGAGCAATTTTAAATATTCCAGTGCTTTCATTAGGACACTTGTATTGGTGTCAAAAAACCTCAGGGTGAGCCATTTTAAAATAAGATCCAGGCAACCAATGACACCTTCTTTTTCACTCTCCAAGTGCTTAAAATAAGACAAAACAAAATTGCCACAAATAAGATTGTAGAAAAGCTTAATCTCTATCAAAGAAATACTTCTTAAATTTTATTGGAGCATTCCCCCCTTCCCACTTCTGCTAAATGATACATTCTAAAGTATTCAACTGAGATCGAAAACATACTCCTAATCATTTGGCTAGTCAAATAAGACAGCTCTACCAAGAACTTGATGTATTCCACTTCCTGCTGAAGGAATGACAACTTCTCAGTATTTCAGGGGGCTTGGTATTTTCGTAGGCTTCGGATACATGCATTTTGTCCATCATAGACTTACATCAACCATGACAGCCAGGGCTTTATTGTGATGCTGAAAATCTGAATGAAACATCTCATCTTGTAACCATTTAGCCACACAGCTAGACATCTGGGTCTTCAGCTGTTCAATGTACTCATCTCGTGGGGTAGTAAAGTTCCACTTCAGCACCTGAAAAAAAATAGTGAAATGGAGCTGGCTATAAAGTGTTCAAATAATGGAGCAGTCCTATTTAACGCAGTTGCAGGATTCAATAAGATATTTTTTAATTACACAAGATTAATTTTTAATTAAATGAAAAGTATAATACTTCTGGAATCTTAACAACTGGAAATCTTTTTCGTTATTTCTTTTTTGAGACAGGGTTTCAGTATGTAGTTCAGGCTGGCTGCAAACTTGCTGTGATCCTCCTACCTCAGCCTCCCATGTGCTGGGATTTGCAGGCACGTGCCACCACACCCAGCTTGAAAATATTTATAGGAAGAGAATTTTGAGCAATTCTTACTACAAAGATCAATGGTATAACTGCTTTGCACAGTGGACGATGTTGGTACAATTTTAGTACAGGAAAAATATCTCTCAACATTTAAAATGCACAGCATTCTAGGAACACACAGGCACGAGCATGCATGTGTACTTGCACACGCAAAGACCTACATTCAAAGGCCTATATTCATTTAATGTTCTTGTAGCAGTATAGTCTGTAATAGTGAAAGACTAGAGGCAACTTAAATGTTTAAGAGAGAGGACTGGGAGCTGGGCGTGGTGGCACATGCCTATAGTCCCTGTACTTGGGAGGCTGAGGCAAGAGGACTGCTGTGAGTTTGAGGCCAGGCCCCCCAACCCCTCCGAAACCCTTAATAAATAAATAAATAAAACAAAAACAAAAAACACCAAACCTAAACAAAACAAATAATGGACTGGGGATAAAGAAAGGTACACACAAAACAATCTTTAAGATATTTCTTTTCTTTCTTTTTTTTTTTTTTTTTGTGCTGGGGATTGAACTCAGGGCTTTGAGCTTGCTAGGCAAGCACTCTAACCACTGAGCTAAATCCCCAGCCTCTTTAAGATATTACAAAATCATTAGACAGGTGGTTGGGGACTTAGCTCAGTGGTAGAGTATTTGCCTAGCAAGTGCAAGGCTCTGAGTTCAATCTCCAGCACGCCCCGCAAAATCATCAGACAAAAGATATTGAACAAAGAGTATAGCATGTTCCCATCTGTGTAAAAGGAGGGCTTTTCTCTCTCACACACGCGCCACATGTGAATGAATGTACAGGCATGAACTATTTCTGGATCAATATAAAAAAAAAAAAGAAAGATAATAACAGCTTTCCAGTTGGAAAGATACCATACTCTGTACTTTTTAGATGGTTTGGTTTTTTTTTTTAAAGCAATAGATATATTTTAGGAAATAAAAAACTTCATGTGTAAAACAAAACCAAAACAACTTGAATTATTTTTGTTTTTTCTTTGCATGCTTGGGATGGAACCCAGAGCTGTGTGAGCCACACCCTAGCCCAAAAGAGGTGAATGAATAAGCAATGGGCACAGTCCTCATCTGCATTCTCAGACATTACACACAAGGAGGACTAACGCAGCAGCCCATTGCATTATGTCCACTTGATAAAGATTGATACTTCTCATTCTTTGATTTCTAAAATGAAAACAAAACCAAACACCAAAAGACTGAAAAAGAGCCAGTTAATTAGTAAATATATTACATTATGAATTTCAGACAGCAAAACTATTTTTGATTAACAAAATAAAACACAAAAAACTCCTGAACATTTGTGCCCCTTCCTTACCTTTAATCCCTTTTCATCTTTCATCCTTTGCTCCTTTCCATTTGGAACAATGATAAAAATCGGCCCAGATTTATCTTCATCCTCCTTTAAGGTGGTTTTGCTTGGTGCTTTTTTTCCTTGTGCACTCTGTAACCAAAGTTCAGGGAATACTAATTAGCTAGGCCACTCTTCCTGAGGAGGAGGAATGTTGCCCCAGTAAAAGGACAGGATAGAAACCAGAAGTGCCTTTCTCTTAGAAACAGATGAGTTATAGCATCTTGCATTTAACGTTCTTGTATAGGTTCTCTAGAAATCTTTCTAACAGTATCTTCAGTAACTCTGAATAGTACTTGAGCTGGCAAAGAATATAGCTGGAAAAACCTCTACCCCCATTAGTCTGGATCACCAATTATTTTTGCTTACTGCATAGCCCCTTTCTTTCTTGAATCTTCAATATTACTTATATCTTTCCATATTAACAACAATTTGAATGACCTTCATGTATTTCACATCACTTAGTTGAGAAAGTCCCTTTGTTTCTCTCCATATTTAAAGCATCTCTATCAGTGGGGCTACAGTGCACCTGCTTATAGACAAAGTTGATAGCGACGCTTAAGTGCATCCCCTACCCACCATACTGGGGATGGAAGCTCTACCACTGACCTATATCTCCAGCTCTTTATTTTTTATTCTGAGACATGTCTTGCTAAGTTGCCTGGTCTGGGCTTCTACTCATGATCCTCCTACCCTAGCCTGAGTACCAGGATTACAGATGTGTGCCACCATGCTCAGCTATTAAAAATGGTCTTAAGAAATAAGTCAAGATTTAGAATCTTTGTATCAGATGAAAAGAAAACAGTGAACAACAGTACAAAGGTTTAAGGTAAAAGATGAATTTCATTATTGGAATCATCATTATTTTTGTAGCAAAGTTTATTATTTCTACTTGGCCAGAATTTCTTTCTAGTCTAAACACTGAAGTCATTCAGTCAACAAATATTAGC
This sequence comes from Hystrix cristata, assembly GCA_004026905.1. Taxonomy (NCBI): domain Eukaryota; kingdom Metazoa; phylum Chordata; class Mammalia; order Rodentia; family Hystricidae; genus Hystrix; species Hystrix cristata. The sequence goes on from PVJO010005164.1 coordinate 73,082, forward strand.
TCATTTATGTGAAGTTACTTTGCAAACTGCAAAAAGCTGGAAAAAAAATTATGCCATTAAGAACAGAGTCAAAAATACTTCAAAGCACTTGTGATCAAAATACTAAAATAAGCACTTGCTCAATTTGGGATGAGGACAGGACGAAGGACAGGAAAAGAACAACATTATGGGATAGTTTAGAAGATAATTACCCACTTAACTCAGAGTGAATGCACCAAAGCACAGGACAGAAAAACGAGTAACTATAATATTGAGAAGAATGTGTACTATGCACCCAGTCTATGATGGAGATACTGAATAATGAATAGTCCTACTGTCCCGTATTTTCATTGATTACATACACTGAATTAAATAGTTATCTCCATTTAGATCTACCATTAGGCTTGCTAGTCATTGTTTACATAGGAACATTGTTCTTTTTTTCCACACACAAGTGGGGAATTCAAGTCCCACTTGTGTGTGGAAAAAAGATATTTTCCTGTGGACTAATCAGATCGCCTTTTAGTATGACAACTTAACTAAGTCAAACTGGAAGGAAGCTGAGATTACCTTTCTTTTCTCAATTCAAATCAACCTGAAGTGTTCATTCTGCCAGAACTACATGTGCTTTTCTTGTCTGCCCTCCTGCGAATCTGACAGATCTGCATGACAGGACCATGAAAGCACTTGATGAGAACAAGCTGTCTTTGTTTGAGGTTTTACTAAAAATAGGCCGCAGAAATGTGTATGAGTATTTAATGATTTGATATTATCAAGGGTAGTGATGTTTCTTCTTATACAATATGAGCTTTTTGAGACAAGGTCTTGTTTTGTAGTTCAGGCTGGCCTCAAACTCATTATGTAGCCTACACTGGCCTCAAACTTGTGGTGATCCTCAGCCTCCCCAGTGCTGGAACTATTGGCGTGTACCACCATACCTGTCAATATGAGCTTTCTTGTTTTTCTTTTTTTTGGTGCTGGGGATGAAACTTAGGGCTTTGCACTTGCTAGGCAAGCACTCTAACCACTGAGCTAAACCCCCAGCCTTAATATGAGCTTTCTTAATAGAATGACACTGTGTAAAATATGTGTAAGAGCAAATCTACATGTATGTATACATAGGTAACACACCTTTGCTTTAGAGGAGGCTCCTGGAACTTTGGCTTTTTTCGGATCAGGCTTGGCTTCTACAGTGCTGGAAAGAGAATCTTCAACAGGTGCTTTAAGAAAAAAAGCATGTACTGTAAGTGTAAATTCTAACTAATATTTTATTCTGGGCAGGTTAAACATATATCAATGATGAGAAAGTCTGGAGGGTTTTTTGGTGTGTGTGCTCGGAATCGAACTCAAGCCTAGGCAAGTACTCTATTGCTAAATCCCCAACCCCTGGAGGTTTTTTAATTAAAAAAATTTGTTTTGGTGGTGGGAATTGAACTCAGGGTCTCTGCACTGAGTTATCTCCCAGCCCCTTTCAACTTTTCATTTTGATATAAGGTCTCATTAAATTTCCCAGGCTGGCCTTGAACTTGAAGTCCTCCTCTCTCAGCTTCCCAGAATGCTGAGATTATAGAATGGTGCTATCATGCCTGGCTGAAAGCCTATAGTTTCAAATGTATCAATTCATACAGTGCCTTCAGTTTTCTTTTCTTATTTTGGTATGGAGGATTAAACTGAAGGCCTCATGAATGCTAAGCAGGCACTCTACCACTGATCTATGGCCCTCCCCTTTTTTAAATTTTGAGAGACGGAATCTACCAAGTTACCTAGGCTGACTTTAAACAGTATGGAACACTTCAGAAAGGAGTATTTCAGTTTTGTTTTGTTTTTCCTTTTGATTGGAAAGGAGTATTTCAATATATTACAAGCCAACACCTTTTTGGACCTGGAAACCATGTTAATTATCTTATTCCTTTAGCACAGTTCTTGGTGTAAAACAAGTACTTGACAATTGTTTGAGGAAGGAGGTAAAGAGAGAGGGCTTGGGATCTAAGCTGTGGAAATGTGATAAATGAAGAATGGGTGGATTCATTTTAGAGTTCCCTCAGGTTACTTCCTTCTCCTTCCACCGTCTCAAAATAGTTACCGGATGCTGGCTGGAATTTGGCCGGGCCTGATCCTCCCATTGGCTTGGATGTCACTTTAGCAGGTACGGTGGGCTTGGCTGGCATGTTAACTTTGGCTTTCTCTAGCATGGCCAGTACTTGATCCTTAGAAGTTGGCTAGAGAGGCAATGTAACACAAGAGGGAGGTGACACGAATGCTGCATTCACCCTATGCTTACATTTTTCAAACACATAACTGAGCTTCTGGTTTTGAAATAACAGAGAAAGGAAGGAAGCAGCATGTAGTGCAAAAGAACTAGCACATACTGTGAAGTCACACTGAAGTAGCTATCATTCTAGAAGGTCACAGTTCTCACTCTGTGGAGTCAGCAGACTGAGTCTTATCGTAGTTAATATGTCTTTTACTTATACAAATTCATGTTCAATTTTTTAGTGGTTTTTAACAGCAATAGCAGCAAAAAAAGAAGTCGTACCTTTAATTTCCCAGTAGCCTTGGCCATTTTTTCATATCCTAAATGCATCATGAAGAATGGTAAAGCATCTTGGGCCTTCTTTCGCACATCCCCATTTCGATCTTCTAGGCAGGAGTAGAGATGAGGAACACAGAGAATTAGGTCTGTGGGAGTGGAACGAAGGGTAGGTAGTTTCTCAGCCAGCCAGCCCAGAAGCTGCCAAAGGAAAGAGAGACTAGTCATATATTTCAAGTGGAAATTTATTATTATTTGTGATCTGGACATTAAATTATAGTGTTCCAATAGTTCCATATATATATATATATGTGTATATATATATATTTTTTGGAGTGGGGAGGGTGCTGGGGTCAAACTCAGGGCCTTGCACTTGCTAGGCAAGTGTTCTACCACTGAGCTAAATCCCTATACCCCTCTTAATATATTTTGAAGATGAAAAATTCAGTTATTTAACTAAAGACCTGAAACATTTGATCAGATGACAAATTCTACCAAGACTTCTATTTTATGCCCATACTGAGTTTCTGTCTATCCCTCTGAAATAATTCATATCTGTATTTACTTTTTCATTGAAATTTTTATTAACTGTAGATTCACTTGCAATTATAATATAGAAAAATCCCAAGAACGTTTACCCAATTTCTTCTGTAAGTAACATTTTCCAAAACAATACTACAGCATCGCTACCAGGCTACTGACATTGGTACAATCCAGTGAATTTCTTCCTATTTCCTCAGTTTACTTGCACTCATTTGTGTATTTTCTTTTCTTTTTTTCATTTGTGTATTTTCATACAGTCCTATCATGTATTTGCTAATGTACCTACCACCATAGTCAAGTCTCAGTAGTTTCCATAACAAAGATTCCTCATGTCTCTCTTTTATAACTACCCCGTTCCTCTTCCTGCCCCTTCCCCATACCCTGGCAACCACTAATTTGTTCTTCATTTGTAAATATAAATGGAATCAAGCAGTATGTTCAGGATTACTTTTTGTGAGCAGCATAATCCCTTGGAGATTTATTTAAATTACTGCATCTATCAAAAGCTTATTCTTTATTGCTTTCCACATCCAGATGCCCAACAGGTCAGTCACCTGCTGGAGGCCATGAAGCAGCCAGATGCCCTACTCTTGGCTAGACCCCAGTTTCTAGCTATTATTAAGTTACTACGAACATTTGTTTTTGTGTGGATATAAATTTTCAGTTTTCTGGAATAAATGTCCAAGAATGAAATTGCTGAATCATATGGTAACTGCATGTTTAGTTTTACAAGAAAATGCTTAGCTGTTTTCTGGGGTGAATATGCCATTTTACATTTCCACCAGAAACAGATGAGTGATCAAGCTTCCCACAGCCTTGCCAGTATTTGGCATCATCATTCTTTTTAACTTTAGTAAATTTGGCAACTGCTTTAAGATAGTTCATTATTTTCTCCAATAGCTAACAATATTGATGGACTTATTTGGCATCAGCATATCCTCTTCAGTGAAAAGTCTCTTCACATGTTTTGCATATTTTCTAAATTTTTAAAAAACTATTGAGTTTTCAGAGTTCTTTGTATAGCTTAGATATTAGTGCTTTCTTTTTTGGGGGGGAGCTGGGGATTGAACTCAGACCACTTGAACTAAATCTCCAACCCCTTTAGTGCTTTCTAGAATATAAAGTTTAAAATATTTTTTCCCACTCTGTAGGCTACCCTTTTATCTTCATTAAGTGTTTGGCTTTTGTTTTGTTTTGTTTTGTTTTATGAGATAGGGTCCCACAATGTAGTTCAGGCTGGTCCTGAACTCATTATATAGCCCAGGCTGGCTTGGAACTTGCAGCGATCCTCCTGTCTCAGCCTCCAGAGTGCTGAGATTACAGGTGTGCACCACCACATCCAGCTTCAAATGGTCTTTTGTGCAGAGTTAGAGTTTTCAGTTTAAAAATTTTTACTTCCCCAGCCCTAAAGGTTTTTTATTTTGATGTGGTCCAATTTATCAGGTTTTCCTTTTATGGACTGTGTAGAGGGCTTTTTGTTGTTTTTTTGACACACAGTCTCACCATGTAGTTCAGACTGGCCTTGAACTCACTATATAGTCTAGGCTGGCCTTGAGTTTATGGCAATCCTCCTGCCTCAGCCTCCCGAATGCTGGGATTACAGGCATGTGCCACCATGCCCATTTTAGTTTTCTAAAGTTTTACTGTATGGCATACGAATGGAAAAAGGAAGTGCATAAACACAAATGCTCCACGAATTTGGGTTCATTTTTATTAACTTTTATAATAAAATTCATTTAAACCATAAATATATATTAGGTGGGCTCTAGTCCCTAAAGAAGTGAAAGATATGAGTAAAGCAAATGATTAATTTATCGTACTAACCTCTTGCCTCAAGAAAGGATTCTCCTTTTTGAGCTCTTCAGAAAGATCTTCTCCCTCCAGCCATTCTTTCATGCCAGTCTGCTCTGCCCAGGCATTCACAGTTGCTAGGGCAGCAGCACGAACATTGTTCTGAGTAGAGAAGAGAATTGGCAAAAATAATTATCAAGCATAGCCTGGAGTTCGAGGATAAAAACCTTGTTATTTTGGCAAACCCACTCAGGTCCCCTCCTGTCTCTCAGGACCTCTCTTTCCCTCTCTCAATAAATTTCCCACTCTTAATCTCCTTTGTTCCTTAGAATTCATTCTTCAATTTTGGGGAACACGAACTCGGCGTATCTGACATATAGCAGTTAACTTTGAAAAGGGGAGATTATCCTTCATGTTGGCCCAGACCTCTCTTCAGCTGACAGAAATAAGAGAAGCCACAGTCTCAAACTTGAGTCATTTGTAGGAAAATGGATGCATCTTGAGAGGATAATGCTATTGTGTGGCATCTCTTCTTTTCATGCCCAAGCGAAGCAACTGCTGGGCGTCCCATTGGGCCACTCGGAGTCCCACTTCAAAGAGAACCAAGAAATGGAGGAAGGAAGAAGAGAGAGGGGGAAAGGGGATGAAAAAAACAATTAAGCTGTGTTATATACCTCTACTCCCTACGATGAATGTAATCATTATGCACTGCAAACATGTACTAATAAAAATTCAAAAATTCCAAAAAAAAAAAACCCACCTTGTTACTTTATGAATGTAAATAATAAAGGTTTCTCTAAGATCTACACAGACAAGCTTGGAACTATCTTCTCTGAAACAGGCACTAGTTCTATCATCGTATGAAGAACTCCAAGGGAATGTGGAAGTATAAAACTCTAAATTAAAAACTCCTAAACTCAGTCAGGCAAAACAGTGATCAACCCATAAAATAACATATAAGAGGAATAAACTTTCAGATTTTTATTTTTTGAACCTTCAAATAATCTACGTCTATTTGTTAAAGAATAGGAATTCATGTTAGAGACCTCAAAATGGTTAAGACTAAAACTGCCAACAATGCGAATATTTAAATTGTATTTTTATATTTGTATTTATAAAATGGGACACTGAAATAAATATTAAGATAGTTCAGTTCCTCAAATTAATTGAACTATACAAAAGTAAACAAATTAAAATACTTGGGCTGAGGTTAAATATAAGAGGTCTTTTGCAACCCTCAATGACACTTCAATGACTTCTATGACTGTGAAAGTACAGATATCTAACCAAACTACCAGATGAACTTGCTCTAGTAGTTCAGGGTGAAAAGAAAAGTAGAAAGAAACTTCAAGAGCTCGAAATTCATATACTTATCCACTACGTGAAAACTTTATACTATAAACTGATGTTATAACTATAAACAGGAGCCATTTATTGAGTGCATAATACATGAAAGAAAAACACAATATACCTTATACACAGACTTAATTCTGTAAGAAAAGAAATTTCACAGATAAAAGAACTGAACCTAAAAAAAAAAAAAAAAACAAAAAAACCCCCCAAAAACCCCTGAACCTTAGAGAGGACAACCGTCAAAGGGTCACAAAGCTAGTAACTGGTATCTCTAGTAACCTTAATATACCTGGATTGTAAACATGTTCACCATTTTCTAATATTCTCATCTTTACAAACTTTTAGAAGTCCACATGTACTCTACAAAAGAGAACTATCCTTAACTCAAGAGTATGCCTAGCCTATTCCTGAACAGAGCTGTGGTGGAAAAAGCTGGTTTACCTTGCTATCCCCGAGGACTGTGATGATAGGAATGCCCAAGTTCTTTACATGTTGCTTGACGTTTGGACCCATGGCTACTGCCAGCTGCTGGAGGATATTCAGCGTCTGCTGGACCTGAGTGGAAAAGCCAACATTTTAATGTTCAAACTATAATCAAGCTGTGCTCAAAGTTTTGCAACACTGCTGTTATATGGTCAACACAGATTTCTGGCCTACTTAAGAGACAGGGAAATCAGCTTGTTGTGATCTTATTTTAATCAGTTTATGAAAGTTTTTAGGCCTTTTTTCTTATTTTTTTCTGTACTGAGGATGGAGCCCAGGAGCGCTCTAACACCAGCTATAACCCCAGCCTTTTGTTTTAAGACAGGCTCTCACTATGTAGTCCAAGATGGCCTCAAACTTTCGATCCTCTTGCTCTCAGCCTGCCAAGCAGCTAGGACTGTAGGAAGACATGTGCCACTGCATCTGGGTAGGCCTTTCTTTTTATCAACAGTTCACAAAACTGTATTACTAGAGGTTTATACTACTCAGGTTATACTACTTTATAATTTTCGAGTAAAGCCTTAAGTCTAAGAAAAACCTGACATAAAAATCCAAATTCAATAATTAGAAATTAAGTATGCTTCTGTGTATTACAAGTAGTTTCATACAAAGGTACTTAATATTAGATTCCTATAAAAAGCAAATTCTGAAATTTATGACAGCTTGATTAATAAACCTGCATTATATTGAGACATACCTCAGAAATTAAAAGAAACAATGACTAGTTTACACGAATAAAGTAATCACTAATTTTCTGCTAGTGAAGGCTGCACTGAATAGGAACCTCCTATTCAGCAAGGGGACAGGGAGAAAAAAAAGGCACACGTTCTACGTACCAAGATTTTATTTGAATCATTGAGTCGACCCTTCAAGGCAGTTGGAAGTTCACCTATATTTGGTTGGATAAATTTTGCTTCATTGATAATACCTGCCACTTCATCTAGTCCTTCTTTCCTGATCTTCCAATTCTTGTCACCAATCTTAGACACCAACTCTGAGGTAATTTTATCACTGAAAAACAGGATATAATCTTTAATTCTAGACTTCCCGAAGAATAAAATTTCACAGAAGTTTCCTCTACTGAATAAAAAAAAGAAGGTGCCATTAAGAATTTAACCCAATGAATCAAACTATTTCTCAGCATGAAATCTACCTGATTTCTGTCCTCGGCAAAAGATCAACAACATCATTGCCCCCGTCATCCGGTTCGTCTCCATCTTCTCCCTCATCTGTACCACCCACGCTGTGCTTGGAGAGGCCTCTGGTTGGAGCAGGTGGGCTCTGTCCCTGCATCTACACACAAATGAAGAGGCTAATGAAAATGATGAACACGACAGCAACAAATTAGAGAAAGTGCTCGTGTCACATATTCTCTCTCCTTCATGATACTTATTTATACATAGTTTTTAATTCCTAGATTCTAGTTTTGAGACTACATGGCAAACTTTATACGACCTGACTTCTCAATCATGATGTTGTCTTTTGACTCGTATGCCCAACATGACTTGGAGAAAATCTACTAACACTGAGGAATCTCAGTAAGTCATTCAAGGAGGCACAGTACATTTTTCATTCTTTCTTTTATTTTCTGAGACAGGGTCTTGCTGTGTAGTCTAGGCTGAACTCACTTTGTAGACCAGCTTGGCCTCGAAATCATGGTGATGCTCCTGCCTCAGCTTCCCAAGTGCTGGGATTATAGGCATGCACCACCGTACCTGGCTTTCATTTTTTAAAAAACTTATATTTAATATATTTTGAAAAAAATGTAAAGAGGAAAATCTCTCATCCTACACCACAGTTACCCAGTTATTTTCCTCAAAAGTCATCAATTTCTTATGAATTCTTCCAGGGACACTTTATTCACATAAAAGTAAATGCATACATATTCTCTATTCCAAAGATTTAGCAGTGTTAGTCTTTATTTTTTTAATTTTTGCTTTTTTTTTGGTGCTAAGGATCGAACTCAGGGCCTTCTGCTTGTGAGGTAAGCACTCTAACCACTGAGCTAAATCCCCGGCCAGTTGTTAGTATGTCAGTTGTCAGTTGTTAGTATGACATTTCAAATTCACCAGCTGGATTGCATCATTTGTGGACTGTTTACCTTCTCGAATTCTGCATCTATCTGTGATAGGAGCGCAGGCTTCTCATCCTCAAAGAACATTCGCAAAGAAGGACCAACATACAGATACATCACACCAAGTAAGGTGATGGCGGAAGTCCTTACAGCCTGCCAGACAGAACAAAAAGAACTTTCCAAATCAGAAGAGAGACATGGTGGTGATGCCCCCATATTAAATAAGCTGGGATGTACTCACAGGGTTTGTGGCAGCAAGAGCAGTCTTCACATTACTAATGAAAGCTTTGACATTCAACCTAGAAAAAACATTTACAACTGAACACAGACACATACATAAAACCTTCAAAATATTCCATAGTATTGATAAAGTCAGACTTTAGGATAGGTACCTATTATGGTTTGTGCCTAAATGTCCCCCTAAAGCCTCCTGAAGTCAGATGGGGCTTCTTCAGAGGTGGCTGAATCTAGAGTGTGTGATGCTGGGATTAAGGGTGTGTGATCACTGAATCAAGCCACTGATTGTTTTGGTACCACCCTACTCCCAGCAGCCTGGATAAAATATGAGGCACAGAAAGAAGCTGCTTACTTTGCTGCCTTCTGCCTGCCTGTCTGCCATGCCACCCTGCCTTGGAGCCAGCCAACTATGAATTGAAACCTCTACAAACTGAGCTAAATAAACCTTTCCTCTCTCAAAGTTGGGTTTCAGGTATTTTGTCTCAGCAATAAAAGTAACTAAGACAGCACCTTTTGGAGGAGTATAAACTTAGTTTCTTTCTTTCTCTCTCTCTTTTTTTAAACCTAGTTTCTTTCTATACTCACTTTAAAGTGGCCTTTCAATACAATGTAAACATTTATTCATACTATTGTGTTTATTTAAGACTCCCAAATCCAGTCTTGAACTCTCTCCTGAACTCCAGATTAATACACTTAACACAACTTTGTGATATCCTGCCCACCACCCCACCTTTTTGTACTGTTAGTAATTTAAACCCAGAGCCTGGTACATGCCAGCCAAATGATCTAGCACCCCTTCATCCCATTTTCAAAATTTTGAGACAGGGTCTTGCTAAATTGCCCAAGCTGGCTTTGAACCTGGTCCTCCTCCTCCTTCAGCAGGTGGTTCTTACAAGGATTGTATCAAATGAATTATTTGAAAGGCATTTTTTAAAAAGTGTGTACCTGGGTAAAGAAAGTTCTGTTAAATTTTGTTAAGTAAACAACTATTTTCTATATACAAGCAAGTCTGGGAAAGAGTGGGTTAAATGAAATTAAACAAGCTCTTCTATTGAGGGACTTCTGAGAACATTTAACTCATCAAGGTACCCTGCAGGTCTCTCAACAAATGCAATTATATCTATTATTGTCAGAATGATTTGATTAGAAATTCCTGGAAATTGGCTTTCTGTGGAATAACAACACTTGAGGAAAAATAATTTAGAGAACTCTTTAAGTAGATAACAAAATGCAAGACAAAAGTAATACAGAATTTGAGAACAAAGGTAGCTTTCTTTTGTATACACAGTCCAGTTCTAGCTCTTTAAAAATAAGCAGGGAGACAGACAGGTGTGGTGGTACCCGCCTGTAGTTCCAGCACTCAGGAAGCTGAGGCAGGAGGATCATTGTGAGTTGGAGGCCAGCATGGGCTACACAGTGAATTCAATGCTAGGGATGAACTATAAAACAAACCAAAAAACAGCAAAATAAAACAAAACAACAACAACAAAAAGCACAGATAGCACCGATAGCTATGACAAATATGATCGCCAATTAGAGACTGGCAAAACACTTAATTATTTTATACTTGACTTCTTTCTGACTTACCCAGAAAAACCAAATTCTTTGATGGCATTTGACAGCCAATTCAGAGTTTCTGACTGGTTCTTGGGATTCTTCTGTGAGAAAGCCATTGACATAACCTGGAGCAGGGGAAAAACAACAGTGGATCTGTGTTTCCTCTTGTATTTCTTAGAGAAATACAGCATGCCTTTAAGGTGGAGGTGGATTAAGCATGGTTTTTCTGATGCTACAACAATGACAAGAAAGACTTAGGTACAAAAGATTTACCTACAAAAGAAAATGAGGTAAGAAATACAGTAGTAGTGTTAACAGCATTCTGGATTATTTACAGCTTTGCATTAGTAATCATTCTGGAAAACACTGTTTTAAGAGAAAATTACTATCACTCTCTATAGAACATTCTTAGATAAACTGCATTACCAGGCAACATTATCAGGCACCTTGTGTTAGCAAGGTAGACATAAAAGTGCAGTACCAAAAATAGTTTTACTTCAGATATTAGTTGGTTTAAATTAAACTTGGGGGAAGAACCAGGACAACTTGGGGAATGAGCTCTGCACCACCAACCTGCTCGGCTGTCCAGGGCAACATGCAGGCCTCAGCCATGGCCGTCAGGGCCCCCTTTGCATTAGTCCCACACTTCACATCTCCAATCTTGTCTACAAGGCCATCTAAAACAATCTGAGCCGAAGTTTTGGAAAAATTTCCCTTCTGGGCAATTAGAGCAACTATGTGAAGCTTCATCTGCATCACCTGAATAAGGATAAGTATCATAAAGATATAAGTCAGCCCAAGACATTCATTGATTTACTCATATAGCAGCCTGAAGAAACAACCAAACTGTGAGGAGAATTTTTGTCTTTTTGGGGTGCTGGGGATCAAACTCAGGGCCTTGCACTTGCTAGGCGACCACTGAGTTAAATCCCCAACCCCTGAAAGAAATTTAAACAAAGAAGCAAAATAATTTTTATCCTTTAATTTATATCAAAGCAGCTGACAATGAAGAAAGGAAAAACCTCAAACACTCCACGTTCTAAAATAGGAAAGTTTATGAACTAAAACTGAACTAAAATGATTTGTGTATCACTGCTCTCCTGGGATTTTGTATTTTTACAATGATCTGAATACACAGTTTAAAATACATAATACACAACCATACTGACTACATAGTTTAGAGTTATTTCTAGAGCTGCCAACGCAAAACCTATAACCCTTGCGTGCATGCACAGTACAGAATTTGAGGGATTTTAAACTGGGTGTGGTGGAGCATGCCTGTAATCCCAGCATTTGGGAAGCTGAGGCAGGAGGATTGCCCTGAGTTTGAGGCCAGCCTGGGCTACATAGTGAGTTTAGGTCAGCCTGAATTACATAGTGAGATCCTGTCCAACCACCCCCCTGAAAAAAAGAAAAAAGAATTTGGGAGATTTTAGAGAACTTGTAGGTTTTAAAGGCAGAATGGAAGGAACTGCTGAAACCAGTTTAAGGATATTAATGTGATGACACACACATGGCACTTACCAGCACTTGCTCTATGAATATTTCCCTTTGTACTATCTGAATATTTTACTTTGTCCAGCTACTAGAAATTCCAACAACTACAGATCCATTTAGGTAATAAGCATCCCCTCTTTTAAAATTTAATTATCTTGGGCAGACTTCTGAAATGGCAGAGTAAGTACCTCTGGAAAACCGATCTTCATAAAAGGAGTGAGAACACTGGCAAGAATTATCATAGTCAATTCCTTTAGAACCCTGAACATTAACCAAAAGTTTGAAACAGTGCAAGGGAAATATAAAGAAAAGCTACGAAATCTCAGTAAGAAAACTTAAATCTTAAAAAAAAAAAAAAAAAAAAGAAGAAGAAAAAAGAAAAGTAAGTCTTCTGGTAATTTCATTTCCCTTATTTGTATAGGCCTCTTCTCAGCTCCAAGTGGCCTTTATTTATTTCAAGCAGCTTTTTAAACCAGCAGTCTAGCTGGGTGTGGTGGTACATGCCTGTAATCTCAAGCATCTGGGAGGCTGAACTAGGAAGACTATAAGTTCATCCCCAGCCTTGGCAAGATCCTGTCTCAAAGTTATTAAAAAAAAAAAAAAAAAAGAGGTGGGGATGTAGCTGAGCTCAAATGCCCTAGGTTTAGTCCCTAGTACTGCAAAACAGACCAACCCAAGAAAATCCCAACACACAAACAAAAACAATCCTATGGCAACTGTGAAACCTAGAACTGTGAAGTCACTAAGGCCAGCAGACCAGGTTTGGAGCTCCCCTCAAAGTCCCAACTCAGGGTTGGGGATTTAGCTCAGTGGTAGGGCGCTTGCCTAGCAAGTGCAAGGCCCTGAGTTTGATCCCCAGCAATTCCCCCACCACCAAAAAGCCAGACATAAAAGCCACCTACTGAATGATTTCACATACACAAAATGTCCAGGAGAGGTAAATTCATAAAGGACAGAAATTAGATTAACAGTTACTAGGGACTAGAGGTTGGGGAGGAACAGAGAATGACTGCTGAGTATGGGGTTTCTCTGGGGAATGATGAGAATACTCTAATAGAACTGCAGAGCTCTGAATATACTAAATAACCACTACCTTGGAAAACAGTGAGTCTTATAGCCTCAGCAAAGTAATACAATACACATACACACAATTATCCCTTCTTATGGATCTAACCCAGGAGGGTTCCCCTGAAGCCAGGTATCTTCCTTTAACCACCCAGAAGCTGTACACAGAGGAGTTCTCAAGTGGCAACATGAAGGGAGAGAGCAGGGTAAGACTCTCCAGCACTCAGCCTGTGTGGGGTGAGGTTGTCTGGCTGAGGTGCTATAACACAGGGGAACACAGTGTATGTGCGAGCTAAGATCCAAGAGAAAACTGGAGGCAGCAGAAGAGAAACAAAGGAGGGACTAGCAGGGTGACAAAAATAAACCTGGCACATTTCAAGTTTAGTATGAGTTCTCTTCTATATACATCTAAGTGAAAAATCCTGTCATTTTCTTAAGCCTCTCTGAACAACCACTTTTTAAAAAAATTTGTATTTGTTAGTACCGTACATGTTTGCAGTACACAACGATCACATTTATCATGGAAGATTTATACATGTACATGACACATACAAAATTTTTTTGTTTTCTACCTCTTCTATCTTTCCAGCCCTTCTTCCCCTTATCATTTAAAACGTCTTTTTTTTGAGACAGGGTCTTGCTGTATAGTTCAGGCTGGCCTTGAACTCACTATGTAGCTCAGAGTAGCCTCGAACCTGCTGCAATCCTCCTGCCTCAGCCTCCTAAGTGCTAGGATTATAGGCATGTGCCACGATGCCAGTTCTATTTCCATTTCTTTTCCTTCAATTCTTTTTTTTCTTTAAATATCTTCTCACTTCCTTTGCCTTCCGCCCCATCTCTTATTCCCCTTCTCCTCTGAACCAGTTCTTCCTATTCTTTGGGCGAGGTGCTGAAGATCAAACTTAGGCCTTCCCACTTGAAGTAAATCCCCAACCCCGTTCTTCCTACTTATTATCTATCCTCCATTTTGCTTCTTATTTATACTTTGAGTTCCTCACACAAGAGAAACAATGCAATATTTAAACTTGTGTGTCTGATTTATTTCACTTAAGATTATAGTTTTGAGGTGCATCCATTTACCTACAAATGTTTCAAGTTTATTCTTTTTTGTTGTTGTTGTTTTTTGAGACAGGGTCTCACTATGTAGCCCAGGCTGGCCTCGAATTTGCAGCAATTCTCCTGCCTCAGGCTCCCTCCTCAGCCTCCCTGTAAATGCGCCACCATGCCCAGCTATCAAGTTTATTCTTTATGACAAAGTAGTACTCCATTGCTTATAAGTACCATATTTTCTTTATCCACTCATCTGTGATGGATATATGGGCTGTTTCCAAGATTTAGCTATTACAAATTGTGCTGCTATAACCACTGGTGTATATGTATCCCTGTGGTATTGAGGATTTTAACTCTTTTGGGAAGATACGTAGAAGGAGAAGAGCTGGATCAAATGGAACCTCTTGTTTTAGTTTTTTGAGCAGTCTCCATACTGCTTTCCATAGTGGTTCAACAACTACTTTTTTTTTTTTTTTTGGTGCTGGGGATTGAACTCCGGGCCTTGTGCTTGCAAGGCCAGCTAAATCTCTAACTTAACCACTGAGCTAAATCCCCAGGCCCAACAACTACTTTTTAAACTAAGAACTTAGTACTTCTAAGTCTCAATTCAGTTAATGATGCTATAAAAAAGACATGGTAGTAAATTTTCACTGGCAATTTAAAGACTATACTTTTATTTTATCCAAATAAACAGGAAAGCTACCTCACAGTTTATCTCCCCCTTAAATATGTAAAGATTAGACTTGAGGATTTCTAGGCCTAAAAAAACAAGGAAGAGAAAGCTGGGCACAATGGTTCACATCTGTAGTACCAGCTACTTTATTTTTTTGGTTTTTTGAGACAGGGTGTTGCCATGTAGTCCAGACTAACCTCAGACTCGTGGCAATCCTCCTGCCTCAGTCTCCTGAGTGCTGGGATTATAGACATGTGCCACCATACCCGGCTGACAGCTACTTTAGAGAAAGAAGCAAGAGGATTGCTTGAGTCTAGCAGTTCAAAATCAGCCTGGGCAATACAGTGACCCTGTCTCAAAAGAACCAGATAAATAAAAAGGCCGGGGGAGAAAGCACATAAATAAATCATACAAATTATATAATTTATGCATTTATTTATATAACCTAATTACCTAAATTTCTCTGTAGGAGGATATAATAGAAAATACTTCAATAAAAACATTAAATGTGTAACTAAAAAAATACCTGAAAATTGGTTTCTTTCCATCCAGGTTTTTTGGCCAGCATCCTCACTAATGCCTGGCATGGCATTTCAGTTCGGTCCATCAGTTCAACAGCCTTGAAGTAAAATAAGACAATAAGAGAGTTAAAGGGGGTAAAGATTAGTTCCAAAGGCAGAGTAATTACTAAAACCAAGGAAGTGGTTACCTGTGCAGGAGGAAGGGGAATAGAAATGAGGAGGGTTGTAAGAGGGAGCTTAGTTTCTGTTACAATATTTCTTTTCTTTATTTTTGTTTTTTTAAAACAGAGTCTTCCTATATAGCCCCCACTGGCTTCAAACTCATGACCCTCCTACCTCCTGCCTCAGCCTCCCAAGTGCTGGGATCATAGGCATGTGCCACCATACCCAGTGTATGCTTCATTTCTTAAACTAGGTGCTTAGTATATGGTGTCACTGAAACTTATTAATTTTACATTTTAGGAATTCACAAATAATTTGCTTCAAGGATAGTAATAGTAACAATTTTCATTTGCCTAGTATGTGGCAGAAACTGCTCATATATATTTTGTCTTGATTTTCCTACAAACATAGTTCTGTAGGGTAGAAGCAGTAAGTAGTAAATCTCAAAGATGTACAAACTCAGGTTCAAACCACTACAGTGGCAGATAAGCGACTGGAAGGTTCCTGACTACAGTCCCACTGCTCTTTCTTTTTTTTGTTTTTTGTTTTGCCCACTGCTCTTTCAAATTCTTTTTTTTTTGGTGGTCGGGATCGAACTCAGGGCCTTGTGCTTGCAAGGCAAGCACTCTAACCACTGAGCTAAATCCCCAGCCTCTTTCAAATTCTTTAGTTCCTTCTTTTCATTAGAATCGAAAGGTATATATGCACTTTTCCAGCACAGGGGAAATACAAAATGGATGAGGAATGGTTTAAATGGAGAGATGTTTGTTTACTAAGTTTATCAGCAAGTACTATAATTTCAAAATTCACCTAACCCTTATAATTCAGAATAAGAACCTAACATAATTAAAAAAGTACTAAGTTATGAGCTTATAGAAGCCAAAGAATGCAGATGTTGAAAGATAAAACACTAAACAGCTACAAAAAACAAAAGTGAAAATCCTGTTATCTTTAGTTAAGAATGCAAAATATATTCACTGGTTATAAAATGCAGCAATTGGGACAAATTTTGTCAATTTTGTTGCTTCTACAGACTAATTTCATTCACACCCCACTCACTCCTGTACACTTACCTTCTGGAACTCTTCCATGCAGGCTAGCCTTTCCTTCCAGTTACTGCTGTCTAGCAGCTGTATACAGGTAGGGGGAAGGACAGCTGAAGCTTTTTCTTCACATACTTCTATCTGTAAGATAGAAAAATAGGCTAAAATTAAGAACTGCTTAAGGAAACAGATGGCAAGAATGCAAAAATACCCCAGTCAAAACTGAAAAAAAACACTTCCATAGGCATGCTATAGTAGCTAAGTCTTCTGCCATAAAGAAGTTAGGGTTAGGGTTAGTCCAAGGCAAATTTGATATGCTAAAATAACATCAATTCACTATGTGTTGCAGAACTGGGGAAGAAAGAACAAAGACCTTCTCACAGGTTTCAGCTTCCCCTGGATTTACAATTTTGAGGCATGGTGTATATATAATACTGACCGAGAGCTCAGGTTCCACTATTTCTTTGGTCTCCAATCCTTTTTTGTTCTTGGTTCCAGTGCTCCCTGCACCTCCTGGTGCAGTTGGTTTTCCCTTCTTAGGTGGCCCACCAGCCTAAAAGCAATTTTTAAAAAAATTAAACCATTTAAGGATTTAGAAGAGTTGTTTTTAAACTTTTTAGGTTATAGAATCCTGTGAAAATTTTATTAAAATGAGGGATCATCCCAAAATAAGCATTTTTTCATGCCCACAGAATTTTCAGTTTCAAGGGCAGACAGAAGCCCATGAGGTGGATGTAATCTGCAGAATGCACACAGATACTCCTCATTTAATGGCTGAGATCTGGCCCTGTGAATAGGTCATTAAGTGAATTGGTTGCTAAGTGAGGAAGTGTATATAGTATGTACATTACCATATTCAGAACAAAGAAATAGTGTCAGAGGAAACTCCAACTTGATGACTTTGCTTTTATTTGCATAACTCTTACATGCAGTACTGTAATGTACAACAGAACGTAAAACTATAGTGCTGTACTGTACAGTCAGCAAAAATTACAATACTGTGTAAACAAGGTGTACTATACAAAAGAAAGACATCGAGGCTCTATAAACAAGATGTACAGAACTGTACCCCAAAAAAAGAAGATGGGTCATAAGCCTGAGCAGCAGATCATAAGTCCAGATAGTTGTTAAACAGGTAGATTGTTAAATGAGGAATATCTTTATTAAGAAACTCTCATTCAGAATAAGCTAATGAATGAACAAAACAAAAAGGACAGCGTGGGAGTGCAATGTCCTTACAGATGAATTTGAGAATGATATCCTGATGTTTTGAAATGCCCACAACTTTCCTACCTTAGTACTTTCTAAGTGGTAACATTTACTCAAAATATGTGATCCCACAAGGCCCTGAGTTCAATCCCCAGCACCAAAAAAAAAAAAAAAAAAAAAGTGATCCCAATGTACCCCAGTATCAGAAGAATATATTTTATTTCTCACTGTAGAACTACATGATTTGCATAGGAAAAGAGGGGTTGTCATAGAATCTTCAGTTATCTTTCTGCTTATGTTGAAGATGGCCAATTCACTGAATCTTCTTATTGTGTTAGCAGTTTTTCAAGGTAACTTTTTTTCTTCCAGTACCGGGTAATCAAACACAGGGCCCTGTGTACCACTAAGCTACATACATCCTTGATCCTTTTCAAATTTTATTTTGAGACAGGGTAGCCTCAAACTTTCCATTTTTCTGCCTAAATCTCCTGAATAATTGGAATTATATGCTTGTACATCCACACCTAGATAGTTTTTAACTAAACAGAAACCTTTAATATTTGTTACTTTGAATCAGCAGTATGGTTTGGACAGTTCCTGTTAACAATCTCATGGAAAGATTTAACTGTTTTCTACCCCTAAAAATGGGAAATTCTCAGTAGTTATGGTGGTGTGTATCTGGAGTTCCAAGCTACTCGGGCGGCTGAGGTAAAAGGATCACTTCAACCTAGGAGTTCGAGGCCAGCCTAGGCAGGCAATACAGTGAGACTCTGTCTCAAAAAATAAACAAACAAAAATTCTGTACTCTTTGATTAATTAGAACTCTTCTTTGGATTCTTCCCTGTCAAAGCATTCTTTGTACAGAGGTACCACAATGAACAAATCTACTCATCTTTTTTTAACAGACAAATGCTTATTCATTGACTTAGCATTCCACATGCTAGTTGGCTTAGTAGGTTAAATGCTGATACTGTCCTATTATCTTTTCAAAATAAGAATAGAAAGATAAGAATGCCTCCATCATATAAAAACTTCTTTGGGGGGATTGTTGCTGGCGATTGAACTCAGGGCCTTGTGCTTGCTCGCTATGCAAGCGCTCTACCACTTGAGCTAAATCCCCAGCCCCCAAAACATCTTTTTATTATTTTATTTTATTTTATTTCTTTGGGTGCTGGGGATTGAACTCAGGGCCTTGTGCTTCTAGGCAAGCATTTTACTACTTGAGCTAAATCCCTAACCCCAAAACATCTTTTTAAAAGAATTTTTTACAATCTTTAAGAGGAGACCAGCTAGGTTGAGAAAGTTAAGAACCAAGTGGGTTATAGTAAAACCAGTGGATTGGTTTGAAGGTTTTGGTACCAGGTCATTTTCCAAAGAGAAAGAAGCTAGTAAAGGAAAATACAGATGCCAATTCCCTCTAACAAAGAATGTATACAGATTTTTAAACTAGAGATACCTAGGTTCAAATGCCAGCTCTGCAACTACTCATTCCACAAACACATGTCAGGTTCATACTATTTGCCAGCAAGTTTTCCCACACAGTGTGGAAAAACATAAATAAATAAACAACAATAAAAACATCAAAGTGAATCATAAAAGCAAGTGTAGAACATTTAATTTCACTAAATCTTGTTCCCTCTTCTAGGAAAACAGGGGTCATGAAACACCTACTTTAAGAGTTGTTATGATGACTAGGGGCTGGGGATTTAGCTCAGTGGTTAGAGTGCTTGCCTTGCAAGCACAAGACCCTGAGTTTGATCCCCGGCACCAAAATAAATAAATAACTAAATAAATAAAACAGCTTTCCAAAAAAAAAAAAGAGTTGTTATGATAACTGAATGTAATTATGAAGGTAAACTGCTCTAAATCACGCTCACAACAGAACCAGTTCTCCTCTAACTATGGGCTAGAACTCAGGGTGGGCTAGGAGTGGAGAAAGAGAATAAAACTTTTTACATCTACAGAAGACACCTTTCATTCTTAAAGAGTCGCAGGGAACATGTTTATTGAAGGTGTGTTAGCTGCCACTAGGCATTTGTCCCAGTTGTACTCTGTACAAAGGTGAGATCTAGACTGGTATGGAGACCAAATGATGTTACACAGCAGCTTTAGCAAAATGACCAAGGTGATGCTATTAATGCTAAGTGTCTTGCTACATTTAATTTCATTATTTAATGATATTTTCTGATCCCTTAAAACGTACTCCCTCCTTCCCTTGGCTAGGTGATAGCAGACACCTAATAATCCTAGCTACTCAGGAGGTTGAGACAGGAGAACTACAAGTATAAGAGGTCCCATCTCAAAACAAAATTAAAGAAAACAAAAAAGATTAGGGATATAACTCAGTTGTGGAACACATGCCTAGCATGTGCCAGGCCCTGGGTTCAATCCTCAGTATCTCAGCGCAGAAGGACGAAGAAAGTCCTCCTTCCTTACATGTATGGTCCTTTTCTTTTCTTTTCTTTCTTTCTTTCCTTTCTTTCTCCCCTCCTCTCCCTCCCTCCCTTTCTCCCTTCCTTCCTCTTTCTCTCCTCTCCCTCTCTTTTCTTTTTCTCTTTTGGTGTTTTGAGGCAGGGTCTTGCTATGTAGTCCAGGCTGGCCTTGCACTTGCAGTGATCTTCCTGTCTCAGCCTCCTGAGTGCTGGATTACAGGCCTGCCCTACCACACTGGCTTTTTTTTTTTAAGAATCTGGGGCTTGAACCTAGAATCTTGTGCATATTGGTGAAGCTTTACCACTGAGTCATTCCATTCAACAGTCAAGTGATTTCAACATTAAGGACAGTATTTTCAACAATGGCACTGGGAAGACTGTGTGTCTACAAGCAAAAGAATTAAGCTGGGGGAGAGGTTTGGGGATTCACCTCAAGTGGCAGAGTGCTTGCCCAGCAAGCGCAAGGCCCTGAGTTCAATCCCCAGGATCCCTCCCCTAAAAAGAATCAAACTGGACCCTTACTTCACCATATGAAAAAGTATTAACTCTTGATCTCCAGTACCCCCACAAAGCGTTAACTCAAAATAGATTGAAGACCTACATGTAAACCTAAAATTATAAAATTCTAGAAAAATTCGGAGAGTAAAAGCTTCATGACAATTAGCTTTTGGCAAAGGTTTCTTGGAGAAACTAAACGTTATAGCCAATGACACAAAAACAAATTGGACTAAATGAAAATTTAAAAATTTTGTGGGAAAAATACAATATGAACAGAGTAAAAAGACAACCTATAAAATTGGAGAAAATATTTGCAGATTATATATCTGATAAGAAATTTCATACCCAGTTACAGAGATACTACCCAAAACTCTTCAATAAAAAACAATCCAATTTTTAAAAATTTAGGAAACAGAGGCAGGAGGATCACAAGTCCAAGGTCAACCTGGGCAGTCCAGCAAGACCTTGTCTCAAAATAAAAACAACCAGTTCAGAGGTAGAGTGCTCCTGGGTTCAGTCTTCAATACCACAAACACACAAACACACACACACACACACACACACACGAAAGGAAAAAAAAGGAAATCTTGACATGTGCTACAACACAGATAAACCTTAATGATACTACGCTAAGTGAAATAAGTGAGTCACAAAAAGACAAATGTTAGCTGAGCATGGTGGTGTGTACTTATAATCCAGCACTGTGGGAAGGAGGCAGGAGTTCTGAAGGTTCAAGCCCAGACTAGACAATTTAGTGAGATTCTAACTCAATAAATACATACATACATACAGGGCTGGGGATGTAGTACAATGAAAAACCCTGGGTTACTCTCCAGTACAAAATAAACCAACCAACCAACCAACCAATCAATGAGAATGAAAGTATAGCTCACTGGTATAGAACTTGCCTAGCACAGGCAAGGTCTTGGGTTTAATCCCCAGTATCACAAAAATAACAAAAAACAGAAAGAAGAATGATGGTTACCAGGGGTTGGTAGAAAGGAGTTTTGGGGAGAGTTAATGTTTAATGGGTAACCAGTTTCCATAAGTGCACAACATTATGAATGTATTTAATATCACTGAATTGTACATTTAAAAATGGTTAAGATAATAAAATTTATTATGTTTATTTAACCATAATAAAAAAAATTGAAAAAAATAGACTCTGTACGTTAACTTTTTTTTTTTTTTGAGACAGAGTTTTGCTTTGTATCCAGGCTGGCCCTGAACTCACAGCAATCCTTCTGCCTCAGCCTCCCAAGTGCTGGGACTACAGGTGTGTACCACCACGCCTGGCTATCTCTAGTAAGGATTTAAACAGTCAAATGTGTTATTGGAATACTGTGTCTTCATTAACAGATACTCTGCTATATTTTCAATGTGGTTAATGAACCTATTTTTCAAATGAGATCACATTAGATGAATCACCATGAACCTGAGATTCAGATTCTACTAAATTCTAATTTTTAAGCCACTATTAACCTTTGCGGTAGGTGCCTTTTTTAAGGGTCCTGGTTTGGGTGCTGAAACATCCTTTGTGTCCTTATCTCCTGCAGCTCCTGAAGCAGCAGTCCTTCCCGGCGCAGGTTTGAATTCCTTCTTATCAGCTGCTAGTCCAGCTTTCTTACCATGTACCAGTTCTACTTTTTCTGAACATTCTTTGATCTGGCAAATAAAAGTTGAGATGAATGCCAGTAAGTCCAACTTTGAAACAGAACCACTATATTATTACTTGGTATGTAATTTTTTTCTTTTTTTAGTATGTCATTTCTAAACCACAACTGTACATAAGAATTCAGGGAAAAGTTTCCTTTCCAAGAAAGATAAGTTATCTAGATTTTTGGTGGGGGTGCTGGGAATCAAACTCAGGGCCTGGCGGTTGCTAGGCAAGTGCTCAACCACTTGAGCTAAATCCCCAGCCTCCCTCAGATTTTCTTGATAGTAGGTACTGTATGTCATATGTTACTTTGCTCACAAGTTAGCATTATAATAAACTTACTATGGTCACAATTTTGATGGAAGACATTCATATTTAGAAAGGTAATTTTCCAGATTATTAAAAACAAATTTATTTCACGTTTTTACCTTACCAACAGACAGATCACTCAGCTTTTATTTGGCTATAATTTGAAAGGTTTTTCTATTATATCACCATTGTAGCCTAGTATAAAATCTAAAACCTTAAAAGTTATGTTTTCAAATTTTAGGTCTGATGTGCCAGTGGAGAATAAAATAAATTTCGTAAGTTATTAACTTTTTTTCTTAACAAACTAGAACATACAAAATTGAAAACAAAATATACCAGAGAGTATCATTTAAAACTTGCTTCAATTTTGCAAATGTGTATGTACAATGTAAAATTTCCTTCCAGGTGTGAGTGGTAATTAAAAAACTAAGAAATCCTCACCAAAAGGATACTAGTACTCTAATTTCCAAGAGACAAAAATCACAATGTAAAGAATTGTTGTTCCATTTTTTTACAATTCATTACTAACTTACCTTGTCAAGCTTGAGTTTGTCTACATCAGCTAAGAATGGGTTGACTGCTTTCTCACCAACCACCTTCAGAGCAGTACCCAAAGCTTCAAATGCAGCATCTCTGACTTCAGGAGCAGAATCATTGATGTGCTATACTCCAGAAGTAAAGAAAATGATCTTTAATACAAAGCATATTTTAGGTATTACTAGTTTTAATTCAGGATGATAGCTGCTGGATAAAGAATTTGCTTTTTATAATTTACTGAAGCTGATTATAGCTCTCTTTTTGCCAAGTAACAGTCACTCTTTCACAAATTCTTTTCAGGTAAAGTAAATCTACGTTTATTCAGTGAGCAAGTACTTTCTTTTCCCTTTACCATCTATCTAAAATGCTTCACTTCTAAAAGCTCCAGATTTGATGCCTATATTTGGCAAGATCTAGCTGAACACCAGGTAAGTGAAATCATAAA
This sequence comes from Hystrix cristata, assembly GCA_004026905.1. Lineage (NCBI taxonomy): Eukaryota > Metazoa > Chordata > Mammalia > Rodentia > Hystricidae > Hystrix > Hystrix cristata. The sequence goes on from PVJO010005164.1 coordinate 96,727, forward strand.
GCTAACATGTGCTTTCCTTCCAGAAAAAGAGTATGAGGCCAGATGTGGTGCTGCAGCACGCCTATAATCCCAGCTACTCAGAAGGCTGAAGCAGGAAGACTGTAAGTTTGAGGATAGCCTGGGCAATTTATGAAGACCTTTTCTCAAAATAAAATTTTAAAAATGTTTGGGGATACAGTTGAGTGGTAGAGCACTTGCCTAGCACGTATAAGAAAAAAACCCAAAGGAACATGAAATAGTTATAAGAATTTGGATCCAGGGCTTGGGGATTTAGCTCAAGTGGTACAGCACTTGCCTAACAAGCACAAGGCCCTGAGCTCAATCCCCAGCAGCTCCTCCTAAAAAAGAATTTGGATCCAATCCCCAAAGTAGCAGAGGGCCTGTGCCTAAAAAGATCACAATCTACATGATGAATCAAGCAGTTGCTATACATAATTACTGGAAGAAAAATCTTGCTTAGGTTTAAGATACCCCCCCAATTACGAATATAATTACAATATATTAAAAAAAATTACAATATATACCTTGAGTAGAGCAGCACAAAAGGGCTTTAACAAGCTCTTTGGCAAGGTAGAAGCAGTGCAATGACGGAAACTTCTTGCAATAAACAGAGAGGTCTGCTGCTTGATGGTTGGATTCTTATTATCCATTACTGCTAACACATCCTCACTGATGTTCTGTAATGTGGTCTATAGAAAGAAAATATGGTCAGTACGAGTTTTCTCACTTGTCAAGAATAGTCAAAATATCACATTGGCAAAATTTACTTTATATAAAACCAAAAATTCATGCTGTCAACTTACAGTGAGGAAGATTGCATCAATTGCCTCCTGCAAAGCTTGTACCACCTGAGGCTTCTTCTCTTTGAATTTCTCCAAAATGGTTGGCACAACCTATAAAAGTGAGCAGTTTGAATAACATACTCCAAAAAAAAGGAATGCAGTACATGCTACGACATGGCTATTGATACATGCTATAATATGCTGACACATTCTATAACATGGCTGGACCAAAAATTTTAAAATTATGATACATGACTACTACTATATGATTCCATATATGTGAAGTGTCAAATCCATAGACAGGAGGTGGATTAGTAGTTTTTAGGGTGTGGTAGCTGTGTCTAACACACAACCCACTTTTTCTTTATCTCCTTTTCTCTAGTTTAATATATGTAAGTAACAAAACTTCCTTTAAAAGTTTTTTTATTGTAACATTTTAAAAAAGCACCACAGTTTAGACGAGGCTGTTGCGGGAGAGAAGAATGGCAGTGACTGCTAATACTGCTAACCAGATTCTTTTGCAGGTGCTGGAATGTTCTGGGATTAAGACAGTGGTTGTAGTTAACCTTGTAATTACACTGAAACCACTGAATTATATACTTTAAGAGCATGAGTTCTATAATGTTTAAATTATCCCTCAATAAATCTATTGAAACAATGATTTTGGTTTTATTTAAACAAAAAATTTAAATAATTTAAATAACTGTTATGAAAAAATAAATAAATAAAGTTTGTTATGGCTTGTGTGTAGCTGGTCCCCCAAAGCCTCATGTGGTCATAGGTGGAGCTTTTCAGAGGTCTCATTGTATAGACCAGGCTGGCCTCAAGCTCATAGCAATTCTCTTGCCTCAGCTTCCTGAGTGCTGAGATTAAATGTGTGTACCACTATGCTGGCTTCCAGTACTATCTTTAGAAAGTAAAGGTGGAATTTTCAAAATTTTAGTTTTATCTTCTAAACTATTACTAACTCATTAGTGTCTAATGTATACAACTGTCAGGTACTGTGTTAGGAGGCAGATTAAAGAGATTCTTTTAGCAGGGCATGGTGGCACAGGCCTATAATCCCAGCATTTAGGAGGCTGAGGCAGGAGGATCTTGCTTGAGTGTAAGGCCAACCTATGCTGGACAGCAAGATTTTATCTTTAAAAAATAAATAAAAATCTGGGGTGGTGGAGATTGAACCTAGGGCCCAGCATGTGCTAAGCATGTATTCTACCACTGAGCTGCTCTACCAGCACTTTTTATTTTATTTTTACTTATTTATTTTTTGGTGCCAGGGATTGAACTCAGAGCCTTGTGCTTGCAAGGCAAGCACTCTAACCACTGAGCTAAATCCCCAGCCCCTTTTATTTTATTTATTTATTTTTTAATTTTTATTTTAAACCAAGACATGTATTGGTACATTTTACATACAATGGTCACATTCATCACATTTATTTTGTACCTATACATGATGCATCTTGGTCTTTTATTTTATTTTTAAATACATTGTGATCACTTTAAGACAGGGTCTTGCTAAAGTTGTGCAGGGTAACCTCAAACTTGCAATCCTCCTGCCTCTGCCTCCTAAGTGGCTGAGATTACAGTTGTGTGCTACCATGCCCAGCCCAAAGTTTATTTGTTTTTTTACTTATACAGCACTAGGGAGTCAACCCAGGACTGTTGCACTGAGCTATATCCCCAGCCCCTGCCTCATTTTTTTCCTTTTGGTTTTTTTTCTTTTTCTTTTTCTTTCTTTTTTTTTTTTTTTGTGGTCCTGGGGATTGAACTCAGGGCCTTGGGCTTGCTAGGCAAGCACTCTGGCCACTAAGCTAAATTCCCAGCCCCAGTTTTTTTTCTTTTGAAACAGGGTCTCGTTGTGTAGTTCAGGCTGGATTTGAACTCACTATATAGACTCAGCGGGCCTTAAACTCATGGTGATCTTCCTGCTTCAGCCTCCTGTGTGCTAGAACTACAGGTGTGCTCCACCACACCCAGCCCCTAGCCCTTTTTATAGTCTTGATGCACCACCTCAGCTAAGTTGCCAAGTTGCCCAGGATGGGTTTGAACTTGTGATCGTCCTGCCTCAGTCTCCCACAGTGCTGGGATTACGGGTATGCACCGCCATGCCCAGCTTCCAAAGTTATTTTAGACATTCAAAAGATACAGTAAAGACAATAGCTCCCCCCAAGATTTACTTTCAATATTTCACAGAAGTGGTACAGACCAGAAAGAATATGGTTCCCATGAGAAATATAAAGAACTTTTTAATGCCTAGAGTTAGTTATAAACTTGAAAAATTAAGGTAGTGTATTGACTATAAAGCTAAGAGTTCACTTTTATAGTTGCCACAAAGATAACTTATAAATAGCTAAACACTAACATGTTTGATACTAAATCTGTGTGTATTATAGTTTTGAGGAAAAAAAGAAATAGTTACAGAGCACTGAAGATACTGTTAAGCTTAATGATGAAGTGAAATAAAGCCAGAATCTGATTTCAAACAAAGAGCCAAGTAATCATCTAATCAGTATTTAGTAAGTTAAAACAGATTTTAAAAAATGGTTTTTTACCTTGAAAAGTTATTCCTAATACAAAAGTATAAAATATTCTAAAAAAGCAACATAAAACTGACCAAAAGTTAATATACTGATATCATATACATATAGAAGCAAATATTTACTACTATAACATAGACTACAATTTTGATCCAATATATCATTTAAATGTCTAAAGGGTTTATAGATCTTGATTTTTATTTTCTATCTGCCAGGTTCAAGCAAGCATCCTGCCTCAGCCTCTCAAGAAGCTGGAAAACAACAACAACAACAACAACAACAACAACAACAAAAAAGAAGCTGGAAATACAGGCATGCCCGGCCATGCCAGACAGCACATCTTTATTTTTACTTCCCTGATAATGAGTCATTCGTGATTTAGTTTTATTTGGTAGTATCTTTTGTTTAGTTATCTGAAATTATTTTTAATTTTATGAGTAAGCCAGCTCCAAGTATCATAGCTCAAGTGAGGCTGGACATCAGTTATGTTCTATGCACCACACGTGATGAGGGACTATTAGGAGACTCTTAGAGTCAATCCAGGAAATCAAATGATCAAGTGACTAGGAAGTTAAATTCCAAACCTCAGTACGACCAATTTTCTGGATGCTAAACCATTCTAAGTAATTCAGACAAGATTTAGAAGCCAACTGATAGCTGCATGGTTAAAGAAAACATCTCAACATTAACACTATTACAAACTTGACTGCCACTAAACTTATACAGTACAAAGAAAATAGTATATTCAACAAATGTCTACAATATCCCAACCCCTGGTTACTATAAATTTTATTCCATCCTTAAATAATACATTATTGATAAACCAATGGATCACAGAAGAAATTGGGGAGGAAATAAAAAAGTTCCTAGAATCAAATAATGGAAGCACAACACACCAAAACCTATGGGACACAATGAAAGCTGCTCTAAGAGGGAAATTTATAGCTGTGAAAGCACACATAAAAAGAACAGAGTGATCCCACACAAATAACCTAACAGTGCATTTTAAGGGCCATAAAAAATAAGACAAATCCAATCTGAAACTAATAAAATCAAAAAAATTATAACAAATCAGAAAAGAAATTAATGAAATTGAGACTAAAAGAAAAATACATCTGGAACCAGAAGAGACCAAGAATAGCAAAAACAATTCTGGGCAATAGGAATAAGGCAGGGGGCATCACAGTCCCCGACTTGAAATTGTATTATAAAGCTTCTGTGATAAAAACAGCATGGTACTGGCATGAAGACAGACCCGAGGACCAATGGAACAGGCTAGAAGATGCAGAAATAACTCCAAACACACTCAAATATCTCATCTTCGACAAAGGAGCCAAACACCCTCACTGGA